>RCUC01113460.1:0-12048 GCA_003697995.1 Taxidea taxus jeffersonii | reverse complement strand
TAACCTGAAGTTTGAACCTTTTGACCCCCTTAATCTATTTCTGATATAGACCAGAACAGACAAGACTGGAAGTCATTCCCATTTGTGATCTGTGTGAAATGAATCATTACTTTGACACCTTAACCAATATGCAAAGTTTCACAGTGTTTGATCACGTATGACAAATCTGATCATCTTCATTTCCTTTGCTAACTGCCTCAGAAACAAGATTAAGAATTGAATAAGTGTAGAATTTTAATGTAGATCTCTTATCAGATTAAAATTTCACACAATAAAAAATGTAAGAGTTGTACATATTTAGTTGCTATACCTATCTGGTGATGCCCAGGTATTATAATGTATTTCATGGTGGTTGTGTTTTTGGAATAGATAATATTTGTCCCTGGTACCCTCCTTCTCTTTTCCCAGTTCCCTTTTTGCTGGGAGTCCACATTTCTCTATATCTTCCTAGAGATGTCTACTAAAAACAGACTTGATTTGATTCCAAACTCACTCATTCTCTAATTTGCCAGTTCTTTACCTCATCCTCCAGTCAAAAGCCCTTTCCTCAAGGAAAAGCAAATGTCATGGAAAGCCTGTAGGCTTTGGAGTCAGACAGGAATGAAGTGGAATCCCATCTCTGCTACTCTGTGACCATGGCCAAGTTGGTTAAATTTTCTAAACATGGGTTTTGAGATTAACCATTGGGTTGTTGGCAGACATAGAACTTGCAGGTAGTGCATTCAACCAAACTCTTTTTTGTATGATCAATCAAAAAGATTGGTGGCTCAGTGGATACAGAGACTAATGGTAGAGACTCAGAGGTGGGCGGAGAGAAGACATGCTATTAACCAGTCTTTCTTCATTTTGTTTTATTTTTTACTTTTACTTTAATTTTTAAAATATTTTACTTATTTATTTGAGTAGGGGAGGGCCAGAGGGAGAGAAAATCTGAAGCAGATTCCAGAGTGGCCATGGAGCCCAACTCATTCTCACCACCAAGAGGTCATGATCTGAGCTGAAACCAAGAATTGGTTGCCTAACTGACTGACCCCACCCAGGTGTCCCTTGCTTTGTTTTTTAAAAAGACCAGGACTCATATGCCACCTTCCCACAACTATTTCTTCAAATCACCAAAACAAAATAGGCTGAACTCCCCTTCCTTGCTCCACACACCCCTTTTGGGCTATATGTTGCCGTTTTGTGACTTGTAATCCCTTTCCAGATCCTTTGGGAAGTTCCCGAGACCTGATTTAGAGGCAGGAGGATGGTAGAGAGCAGAGCACACAGTATGGTTTGCTTCATTTCACCTGCCATTAGAAAAGGTGCTGCTTACAACTATTCATATTAGGAATTAGAGGAAAACAGTCTTTTAAATATCCAGTTAACTGGTATTTCACAGCATGGCCATGGGCAAGCAGAGGTCAGTCGGGGCTGCCTGAGTGGAGTTGCCTATTGTATGATTCAGCATATTGTTCTGGGGTGCATCCTATAACATTTGAAATAAGCCTTTTTCTGGCAGCCACTAAGTGAGACAAACAAGTTCTCTAACATCTTACAGGCAGTTTTAAAATGGTGCTCTGGGAAGCCCTGGAGTTACAATGATGATGGAGAAGAGGGTAGGAGAGCAGAAAGGGCTGTGGCACTCCATTTCTTTTCTGTAAGTTCTGCTTTGTTCAGTCTTATTTGTTCAGTCTAAAGGAAATATTTGGAAAAAGAACAGAGGCTGCTCTTAAACACACACACACACACACACACACACACACACACACACACACACACTGGCAAACCAGTCTTGGATATTCTGTTCAAGAGGAAGTTAAAGAAAGATAATGGGGAGTGGGAGCAGGCAAGAAAGAAGTAGCAAAGCCCTTGAACTTGTCTTATGAAGAGATTGTATTACTATTATTAGATGTTCCCAATGAAATTAAGAAAATATATGTGTTCATGTTCATGTGTGGTTGGTAGAACCTTTTGAGTGGTTCTCAATTCTGCTTGCACATTGTAATCACCCGAGGAACTTTAAAAAGAATACTGGTGCCCGGGTTTCACCCCACAGAGTCTCATAATGCTTGGTTATTAACTCACCTCTGGTGTCTAGTAATTAAAAACATATATTCATATTGTAATATGGATAAACAGATGAATGTATATATAATAATACACACATATAAAATGTATGTATATTGTATATAAAAGTTTTATAGGGAAATTTGATACAATTATAGAGTTGAATTATTAAAAATGACTACTGATAATGTCATCTTTGTATAGTTCCTCAATTTTATATTCTCCTCTGCTCATGAAGACACAAGATAAATGGCCATAGGCTTTCCTGGCATTGTGTTAGATAAAGAGAGGCCATAAAACAAACTTTTATCATTTTGTGTTTTCTTTATCAACCAGAGGGATAATAACATACATTCATCTTCATGATCTATTCCTGACTCCTGGTTACAATAAAGGCATTTTAGAGAGTTATTCTCTGGGTGAATTATCTGATGTCAAACATTTGCTTCAAACTATGACTATAAGGGGTATTGGTCATGGTCTTGGAAAACACAAGGCCATACATGTCCACTCTGCTTAAATAATGTTGTAGGAAAATACAAGTATTAAATAAATTCAGAAGCCATTTATAATAAATTTATCCCAAAACTCTCTGTTATTTTCAAGATGACAAAATTAAACAGCCCACAATGAACTATAGCATTAGAATAGGAAGCAAACATGGATGCTTCTTATTTTTCAAGTATTTGAAAGAGCTATGTTTCCTAAATATATTACTTTTCACCATTAAAAATGATGTGATGATAAAACCATGAAACGATTTGTCCTGAAGAATCCTTTAAACCTCATGGGAGTGAATAATGAAATATTTACAACACATACCCTTCTGAGCTCAGAGAGTAAAACTCTTCTATCCCTTTTTTTAAAAAATTTTTTTTAAAGATTTTATTTATTTATTAGTTAGAGAGAGAGAGAGCGAGCACAGGCAGACAGAGAGGCAGGCAGAGGCAGAGGAAGAAGCAGGCTCCCTGCCGAGCAAGGAGCCCCATGTGGGACTCGATCCCAGGACGCTGGGATCATGACCTGAGCCGAAGGCAGCCACTTAACCAACTGAGCCACCCAGGAGTCCCAAAACTCTTCTATCCTTAATGTAGTTGTTTTAAAGAGAGCATTCTATCTTTGGGAGCCATGGACTTTGTTGTCATGAGCTAAATAACTTCCTTCAAACTCTGTCTGTGGGTGCTGTTACCCCTCTATTGCAGGGTGGGGTGAGGGGTAGCTGTGAAAGGAGAGAATTGACTCCTTACTCCATAGAATCTGTTCTATTTTGAGATTAAACCAGGTTAAGAAAAATAGTTCTGAAATTCAAAATGTTCTTTTAAATTCAAATGTGGACCTACATAGCCCACTTGAAAAAACTCTGGGAAGAGATTGTTAGGACAGCATGAATATGGGGATGCTGACAGAAGGTCTAGGATTGTTCTTGTCCTTGACAAGTTCCTCTTACCTGGGTTCTTACAATTAGAAAAATTTTAGTCAAGAAGTTACAGATAGAATTTTTCCATTCCTAGTGTTACTTAATAAGGTCACTTTTGAATGAATGAAAATATTTGGGAAAATAAACAAACAAATAAATAAATAATCCAAAATGGTCCTCCTTGTTTGGCAAATAACAGTTGCCATCAAGCAATAGGGAGGGGGAGAAAATTAACATTTATTGAATACCTATTGTAATCCAGGCATGGTGCTAAGCGGTATTGTATGTATTATCTCCTTTAATCCTTACAAATGTCTTGCAAAATGTTATCTTACAGATTGAAAATTAAAGTTTCAGAGAAGATAAGTAACTTTCCCCAAGTCATAGATCAGAAGAGTAGTGAAGCCAACATTTAAATTATAGCCTGAATTCAAAGTCCATTTTCTTCTCATTATACTAAACTGCATCTTTCCTAAAAAGCAAAATGAGTTAAACCATATGAAACCAAATGAATTATAGTATTAAAGAGTTAGTTTGATGGGGATAGGGGAAAGTGGGTCAGGGAAGAGTAGTGGTTTAGCAAATGGACTGTGGGACCAGATAGACCTAAATCCCAGATTTTTTGGTCAGTAGGCCACTGAATTTAGGCAAGTTACATACTTCATAGGGGCTAGTCTTAGTATTAAATAATAGGTGTGCTAAATAAAATCATTGGCAGTGCATGGCACACAAGTGCTCAATAAATTCTAGCTACAATTATTTTCATTTTCAGGAATTTAAAGACTCTGTTCCAATACATTTAAAGAAGTTAAAGTCGGAGTTCTGAGAGTCTTAGTATGTTTTTCAAGAACATAAAGCTCATCAGAGACAAAACTAGAATTGGAATTCTGCTCTTTGGGGTCCTGATATAGTCTTGCCATCTTTCCAAGACATGGTACATTCACAGGAGGATTTCAAGAAAATGTTTGAGTTATTTGAATGATGACCATATTTTCTAAACCACATGGAACAGAATATTGGAAATACAGGAAAACATTTGAAATATTTTCTTAAAAAACCCTCTGATATGGATACTGTTAGTATCTCAAAAGGCATATCTTCCTGTCTTCCTTCCTACATAATGCCAATTTAGTCCAGGTGTCCACCCCTTTAGCATTTCTTGGGGTGGATTTTACATAGTCTAACACATGGACATGGAATACATGGAAAATGCATTTTGTAATATATGGAAGGTTTGCTAAAACTCAGATTCTGGACTCCAACTCCAGCATTTCTGATTCAATAAAGCTGGAGTAAAGCACAATAATTTGTGTTTCTAACAGAGTTCCAGGTTCTCAGAAGCTTCAACTGCAGATGTGGGAATAGTAGTTTGAGAATCACTGGTTGAAATCAATCAATGTCATTCCTCTTTTCTGGGGATGGGCAAGTGCCATGAGTTGGTCCAATCTGACTAAAGGCCATGATTCATATTCCTTGATTGGAGGACTTACTTTCTTCTGTTGAAGATGACTAATGAATAGTCATTGGTTGCTGGCAGCCATTTTACTACCATGAGGACAGAACCATGAGTAAAAAGGCAGGGCTGAAGAGGGCAGAGTAGAGAGAAGGATAGAGCTCAAGCCTTTCATAATATTGAGTCACTGAATCAGCCAATGTAGGGGCTTTATCTTCTTCCTTACTCCCTGGTATGCGAAGTTGTGTAAATTTGCCTTGTTTAAGCTACTCCAGATCAGAGCTTCTGTTATTAACTACTTAATGTCAGATACATTCCTAAAACTCAATAAAATGAAAGTAAATGTATTTGAAATAAGTAACATTTTTATTTAATGCCAACATTTCCTTTTCCAAATAGCTGACCCCTTTTTCTTTCATTAATGAGATAATAAAAATATAAATAGAATTTATTACTGGGCTTTAAATTGTAGAAAGTGCTGAGTAAAAGCCCTATTCTTAATGCTTTCGTGATAGACTATTGACAGAAAAACCAATTTTCTTTCAAAAGATTGAGTGTGATTACTTAGTAGTTGTCATAAGAAACATATTTTTGTACATTTCTAAATTAGGAAACACTTGCAATTCTTAGACAAGAAAAATTCCTTCTAAGGGCGTTGATCCACATAATCTTAGTAATTGCAGTTTGTCAGTCTTCATTCTGTTCTGTTAAGTCCAGAAAGGAGCAGAAGTGAAACGAATTACTTTACCTCTTCATGTTTCATATTTTTACTGTAAATAACTGCAACCATGATAAGGATGTTAGAAATTAAAAAGCAAAACTCTCAACTAAGATCTCAACTCCTCCTTTTAGCATCACAGAACTGAGTTTTTTCCTTACCCAATTCATCCCTTCCTTGCAGAAACATGCCATTTATTGTTTGTGACTGTAAGCAAACAACATTTTTGTCTGTGATTCTGATACATTTCCATGTAAGTCTTCTCTGTATGGAAGGTTATTTTATTGTAGCATGATCAGTTAGTTCCCTTTCAGAAAATGTATGTTACTTAGGGACAGAGCCTATCTAAGTCTTGAAGTTATTTTGAAGGGGGACAATAATAAGCTTTGAGTTTTTCTGTTTCCTCTAAACCAAAGATCATGATGAGTAGTAATAATAGCATTTGGTGCTACTTACTCTGTGTTAGGCATTATGCTAAGGGCTTTACAGGGATTTTCTTATTTCATACAATCATTAATTCATCCAACGAACATTTGCAGAACTCCTCTAACATTTGCCGGCCTGGTACTACAGACTATTTTCCGCTAGAACATTCATCAGAATGGAAAAGAGCAGCAGTCTGATTTTGGATCCCAGGGCAAGAGCCACATTGCTCAGGAGGTAGGAGATGAATATAGAAATCATATTCTCTCAGGGGTGCCTGAGTGGCTCAGTCGCTTAAGTGCCCAACTCTTGGTTTCAGCTCAGGCCATGATCTCAGTGTTCTGAGATCAGGAGGGAGTCTGGTTCCTCTCTCTCTCCCTCTGCCCCTACCCCTGCTCGTGCACTCCCCCTTTCTAAAATAAATAAATAAATCTTTAAAAAAAATCATATTCTCTTCCTTTTATTCCCCGAGGTTCTGCTCCCGCTGTGATATCTCCTGTTTATCAAAGTTTGTTCCTTGACATATCCACAAGAGAATGATAAATAGGTATTATTTTAAAAGTTTCCATGACTAAAAATTTTGAGGAGAAACATGGGAATTCAACCATGAAACTCAATTCTTAACTACAGAAGTTCTCTATGTCTTTAATATGCTTCAGGGCTTTCCAAGAGGGGGCCTCATTTTTTTGCTTTATGTCCCAAACTTATTTGACCATAATCCCCTCCCATATCTACCCACCAGAGAAGGCGCAGGCTCAGGGTTCCATGACACACATTTCAGGCAAGCCTGATCCAAACTATTTTTGCTTTTAAAAGCTTTTTTTTTTCATTCCTCCCTCCATGTCAAAGCTCCCTAGTGCTCAAAACTCCAGGACTGCAAACTCCCCAGTCCCCCGCCAATCTTCTGCATCTCCAACACATCTAGTTTTCAGACCTTACAGACATTTCTAGTTACATTTGTGATAGATAGGTGTACTAGACGATTCACTTCTCAAATCCCTTCCTTCCTGGATGATACCGTGGCTTTTCACAATGACTAGGGGAGGAAGGAAGAAGAAGACAGAGGGAGGAAGGCTATAACCAGGAAGGAAAAAAAAAAGTACATTTCAGTGAATAAGTGAAACTTGGCATGGCCCTTCTGAAAAACTGCCAACTCCTGACTGAAAGCAAAATGTATAAAAATTAAAGTCATGAATTGTGTTTATCCTGGATGCAAAATGAAAGGGAAAACTTGGAAACTGCCTGCTTAATCTTGTCATGTTTCAAAGTCAAGTCCAATAATTCTTGGAGGAGGAGGTGTGGAGAGGGAGGAAATGGTCTTTGGAACTTGGATCATGTAATTTGGCATTTATGTTCACTAAATAGCTTAACCATTTCAAAACCTGGGTTTCTTTTGTGTGAGGTGTGTAGCTGTGTATTGTTGTGAGTTACTGCACTAATGAAGTCCATTTGGGAAAGAGTAGAATAAGTAACAACAACAGAAAAAGGAAACCTCTTAATTCCGGATATCTTTCCCTCCTCCAAGTAAATACATGCATTAGACCCCACCATTCTCTGGAAATGAGAAAAAGAGTAATAGCCTCAAGTTGGGGGGGGGGCTTGTGAAGTTCTGTAAGTCATAGCTTTCTTTTTTGAGGAGAATTTTTTTGCATGAGCCAGGAACCTGGTACGAAACTGAATTCCCCATCCAAAACTGTTCATTGGAAGAGGTTTTAGTAAAGGGAGTATTTATGGAGATGAGGGTGTGGTTAAGGGCGCCAGCAAGGATGTTGGGGTACTCAGGGACTAGCAACAGTGAGAAGTTATTACCATTAGTAGGTCTGAGAGGGCAAGGAAAGCATAGGTGTTTGCTGGAGGAGGGGCCACCCCATAGAAGCTGGACTTGTAAATATAGGGGACCGAAATAGAAAGGAGACAGGAAAAGAAATACCTCTCTCTCTCTTTCAGCCCTCAGTTCTCCTTCAAGTTTCTTCCACTGGCCAAACCCAGACAGAACTAGAGCCCGAGAGCAAAGGAGGCAAGAGATGTAGTGTAAGTAGTGAGACCAGACCAAGCAAGGCTCTGGTGAGGAAACGGAGAGTAATGAGGCCTCTTTTGCTATACTTCTAACCTCTGGATGAAAACTTTGAGCAAGACCCCATTATGTCAAGAAAGAGGAAATTTTACATTTGGATCAGTCCAATCCCCTTCTTTTATAGACGAGAAAACCAAGAACCACAAAGATTATTCAAAGTCACACATCTTTTGAGATCAATCAGGTTTCAGTCTGATCGTGACTTCTAGGTTTATAATGCGTGTTTTCCACTCTCCCACTCTACATATTTCAGACCCTCTGTGTCTACTCATTATCTTACTTCTGTCTCAAAATTCAGTTTCTCACATATCCTGTGTCTTTTAGAGAAGGAAAAATAGAGATGAAGATTTCCTTTCCAGGCAGACATATGCCACCAACGCTGGGCTATTCATCTGAATAAGGTGCACAAGACACAGGAATGAAAATATGATTATATTCATGCCCAGCTACATCTCTTCAGGCCATCTGGATGGAAAAGAAAAAAACTGGCTCACCAGCAGAGGTCAACTTGATTCTTCCAAATGTACCACAGGTGCGTTTGTGACAGTCTGAATGGGTAATCAATGTGGTGGAAATGTTGCATCTATTATTAGGTTCAGTGGTGGCTTTGGCCTCCCAGGGAATGCAGGGCACTTCAGGTTTCAATACTTTAAGGTCAGCCTCAGGGAAATTGGGAAATGGTTGATCTTTGCCTTAGAGTCACCTGGTGCCCACTCCTTCATCCAAGGTTCTTTTTTGCCTATTGTCGTGAGCTAGTTCCCAGATTAGCCAGGAGCTGGTATTCCTCTCCCCCTGCCTTCCACCTGCACCTTGAGTGTGACTTCCTTGAATGTGGCCCAGCATTTCAGATTGTGCTTGTCCCTTTGTTCAGTCGAAGCCCATCTGTCCTTTATGGTTTCCCTTTCAGTGAGATTTCAAAAGGAGTCTACTAAACAAAGCTTTATCTAACTGTCCAGAGTTGTAACTTAGTGTTTTAACATGTTACCCTTCTCAAATACTCTCCCCATATTCTCATTCCTGGCCACTGCTTCCACATTTAGAGATTCTCCACATTTAGGTAGAGTCCATGATGGGGTAATGGGGTTTCATAGACTCCAGTCAACCCATGACAGAGGCAGCAGGGGGAAGATCATCTAGCTATCACCTCTTGTCTGAGAGGCAGAGGATGGTAATTCGCAGCATGCTCCCCCCGCCCCTTTAAAGTAGGCTTCACACCCAGGGCAGAGTCCAATGTGGGGCTTGAACTCATGACCCAGAGATCAAGACCTGAGACAATATTAAGAGTCGGACACTTAACCGACTGAGCCACCCAGGTGCCCCTTACAGCCTCTTTATAAAACAGAAAAGAGCTTCTTGTCAGCTCCTGTTGCTAGTGGGAAAATGGGGGGGGGGGGACTAAAAAACAAAAACAAAAACAAACAATCCCACAAACCCCAAACCCCCCAAAACCTCTGTCAGGTAGAATTTGAGGTCAAGTAAACCTTTCTTTGGTCCTCAAAGAACATCATGTTATTAGAGGTTCATCTACGTTTTCAGGGAACATGTTTTATCTATGAGTCATTCAAAGAAAGATCTTTCTGGGAGATTTTTATTTCACAGCGACCAAACACTTGTCAAAGTTCATTTTTCCCTTGCTTATAAGAACTAGTATTATCTAGACCACTATTAATCATCATCATATTTTATGACTGATAGCTTAAGTTATTTAGTTGGAGAAACTGCCTTCAACTGTTTTCAAGCTATAAAATTTAAAAATCCATCTGTTTTTTACTCTTTGTACTTAACCTCTTTCCCACCCCTCTGTTCCAGCCTCTGTTGGCAGATTCTTCTCCCAGAAGTGTTATCTCAGTAATGTTAGTGACAATATACTGGAGTTCAACAAAGGACTGACCAGAAATCACCTAGTCCAGAATCTCTCACTGCTACTTTCAGGCCATGTTCACATAGGTAACTAACACATGTAGTCTTTGGTTCACAGTAGGGACTTAATAACTGATTGTTGATCTTGCAACTAGTAGACAAATAGGTCCTGGAGATCTGATGCACAGTATAGTGAATATAGACAACAATATTGTATTATAATCATTAAACTTGCTAAAAGTCTAGATTGTAATTATCCTAACCACAAAAAAGAAATGATAAGTATGTGACATGATGGAGGTAATAATTGTAGCTACAATGGTCATTATATTACAATATGTAAATATATCAAGTCAACATGGTGTACACCATAATTTGTATGTTATACATCAAATATATTTCAATTAAGAAAAGATTGTTGTTGATTCTGAATCAGGATGTGGCTGAGCAGTGATTTGTAATGAAACAGACATGCAAGGATGCTTGAAAATTGTAGAGCATGGAAAAATCTGTATTAGTCATCAGGGAAGGGCAAATTAAAACCATAATGAGATTACTTTTACATATCCACCAGAATGGCTAGAATTGTTTTTTTTTATTTTTTTAAATTTCTATTTATTTATTTATTTAGAATTTTTAAAAATTTATTTATTTATTTATTTGTTGGAGAGAGAGAGAAAGAGAGAGAGAAAGAACAAAAGCAAGTGGAGCAGCAGGCAGAGGGAGAAGCAGGCTCCCGACTGAGCAAGAAGCCCAATGTGGGACTTGATCCCAGGACCCTAGGATCATGAACTGAGCCTAAGGCAGATGCTTCACTGACTGAGCCCCCTCAGGTGTTCCTGGAATGGCTAGAATTTAAAAGACTGGTAATATAGATACTGACAAGCATGTGGAGCAACTGGAACTCTTGTATTTCACTGATGATGTGTAAATGATACAATTACTTTGGAAAGTGGCTTGACAATATGTAAAGAATAGCATATGATGATCCTAGACCCAATAATTGCACTCTTGAATATATACCACAAAATTGCACATACATGAATACTGAGAGTCATATACAAGAACACACCCAGAAGCATTATTTGTAATTAATCGCCCTCCTCTGAAAACAATCCAAATGTCATGAGCTGTAGAATTGCAGATACATTATAACATATCCATATAGCAGAATACCATACAACAATGAAAAAGAATATAATTACAACAGGAAATATGGATGGACTCCACAAACATAATATGGACAGAAAAAAGACTCAAAGTATATGTTCTGTATTATTCCATTTATATAAAGTGTAATAGGCAATACATTAAAGCAATAGGAGTCAAAACTGAGGTTGTCTTTGGAAAGGAGAGAAAGAGTAGTAATTGGAAGCAGGCCCAATGTAAAGAACTGGATTGTTGTCAACCTTCTTTTTTCTTTCTTCTTCTTTTTTTTTTAAGTTTTTTTGTTTATTCATGTGAGAGAGATAGAGAGAGACAGAGAGAGAGAGAGAGACCACAAGTGAGGGCAGGAGCAGGGGTGAGGGCCATGGGAGAGGGAAAAGCAGATCCCCCACTGAGCAGGGAGCCTGATGTGGGGCTCAACCTCAACCTCAATGACCTGAGCTGAAAGCAGCTGCTTAACCAACAGAGGCACCCAAGTACCCCTGTTGTCAACATCCTTTGTCTTGACCTGGCTCAGTGGTTGCAGGGTTCACCTGTGACAATCTGCTGATGTAACCATATATATTCTTTTATCTATTTTTCTACCAGTATGCTATGTTTCAATTAAAAAAATACAATTACAAAACTGGAAGACTAATCCATGTTAACATGGCCTGTCCCTCCTTGACCCTTTTAGCAATCAGTCCCTCTGATTATTTTCAGCTCCTGACACTATCTTACAGCTCATGGTCTCCAAAGTGGGACACCTTCCTAGGTACTGTCCCAGGTTCAGATATCTACATCCTTCCCTCTGCCCTCTTCATTTTCTTTTGTTAGGGGACATGGTCAATTAATTTTTTCTAATTTTCTGATGACTTCTCTTCCTGGTAAAATTCAAACTTGAAAAA
>ML098289.1:0-15868 GCA_003697995.1 Taxidea taxus jeffersonii | reverse complement strand
CTGAGCCAAAGACAGAGGCTTAACCCACTGAGCCACCCAGGTGCCCCTTCTGCCCATTTTTTTATTTGATTGTTTGTTTTTTGGGTGTTGGGCTTTTTTGTTTTTTGTTTTTATTTTTTTTTGTGTGTTTTTATTTTTATTTTTATTTTTTATTTATTTTTTAAAAAGATTTTATTTATTTATTTGACAGAGAGAGAGATCACAAGTAGGCAGAGAGGCAGGCAGAGAGAGAGGAGGAAACAGGCCCCATGCAGAGCAAAGAGCCCGATGTGGGGCTTGATCCCAGGACCCCGAGATCATGACCCGAGCCGAAGGCAGAGGCTTTAACCCACTGAGCCACTCAGGCACCCCTGTTTTTATTTTTAAAAAAGACTTTATTTCTTTATTGGACAGAGAGAGCACAAGCAGGAGGAGTGATAGGCAAAGGGAGAGGGAGAAGCAGGCTCCCTCCTGAGCAGGGAGCCTGAAATGGGGCTCGATCCCAGCACCCTGGGATCATGACCTGAGCCAAAAGCAGACACTTAACAGACTGAGCCACCCAGGTGCCCCATGAATGTTGAGTTTTATAAGTTCTTTACATATTTTGGATACTAACACTTTATCAGATGTGTCATTTCCAAATATCTTCTCCATAGGTTACCTTTTAGTGTTGTTGATTGTTTCCTATACTGTGTAGAAGCTTTTTATTTCGATGTAGTCCTAATAGTTTAGTTTTGCTTTTCTTTCCCTTGCCTCAGGAGACATATTTAGAAAGAAGTTGCTACAGCTGATGTCAAGGAAGTACTGCCTGTGTTTTTTTCTAGGATTTTTATGGTTTCAGACCTTACATTTTAGGTCTTTAATCCGGTGTAAATTTATTTTTGTGTATGGTGTAAGAAAGTGGTCCAGTATCATTCTTTTGCATGTTGCTGTCCAGTTTTCCCAATGCCATTTGTTGAAGAGACTTGTCTTTTTCCCATAGGATATTCTTTCCTGCTTGTCGAAGATTAATTGACCGTATAATTGTGGGTTCATTTCTGGATTTTCTATTTTGTTCTGTTGATCTGTGTGTCTGTTTTGTGCCAGTACCATACTGTTTTGATTACTACAGCTTTGTAATAACTTAACCTCCAGAATTGTGATGCCTCTAGCTTTGTTTCTCTTTTTCAAGGTTGCTCTGGCTATTTAGGTTTTTTTGTGGTTCCATACAAATTTTAGGATTGTTTGTTCTAGCTCTGTGAAAAATTTTGGTATTTTGAAGGGGATTGCATTAAATGTGTAGATTGCTTTGGGTAGCGTGGACATTTTAACAATATTTGTTCTTCTAATACGTGAGCAAGGAATGTCTTTCCATTTCTTTGTGTCACCTTCAGTTTCTCCCGTCAGTGTTTTATAGATTTTAGAGTCTAGGTCTTTTACATCTGGTTACGTTTATTCCTAGGTATCTTGTTTTTTTTGGTGTATTTGTCAGTGGGATTGGCTCCTTAATTTCTCTTTCTGCTGCTTCATTATTGGTATATGGAAATGCAACAGATTTCTGTACATCGATTTTTGTGTCTTGCGACTTTACTGAATTTATCAGTTCTACCAGTTTTTTTATGGAGTCTTTAGGGTTTTCTGTATAGAGTACCATGTCTTCTGCAAATAGTGAAAGTTTACTTCTTATCAATTTAGATGCCTTTTGTTTCTTTTTGTTGCCTGATTGCTGTGGCTAGGACTTCCAGTACTGTGTTGAATAAATGTGGTAGGAGTGGACACCCTGACCTGCGGGGAAAAGCTCTTAAGTTTTTCCCTATTGAAGATGATACTCACTGAGGGTTTTTCATACGTGGCCTTTATTATGTTGAGATATGTTCCCTCTAAACCTACTTTGTTGAGGGTTTTTAATGGGAATGGGTATTGTACTTTGTCACATGCTTCTTTTGCATCTGTTGAAATGATCGTATGATTCTTATCCTCTCTTTTATTGATGTGATGTATCATGTTGATTGGCTTGTGAATATGGAACCATCCTGGCAACTTAGGAATAAATCTCACTTGATCATGGTGAATGATTTTTTAAATGTATTATTGAATTCAATTTGCCAGTATTTTGTTGAGAATGTTCACATCTGTGTTCATTAAGAATATTGGTCTGCAGCTCTCTTTTTTAATGGTGCCTTTATCTGGTTTTGGTATCAGGGTACTAATGCTGGCCTCATGGAATGAATTTGGAAGTTTTCCTTCCTTTTCTGTTTTTTTGGAATAGTTTGGGAATAGGTATTAACTCTTCTTTATTTTTATTTATTTATTAGAGAAAGAGAAACTGAGCAAGTGAGAGAGGAGCAGGGGGAGGGGCAGAGGGAGACGGAGAAGCAGACTCCCTGCTGATGTGGGCCTCTATCCCGGCACTCCAGGATCATGATCTGAGCCAAAGGCAGTCAATTAACTGGTTGAGTCACCCAGACACCCCTTAACTCTTCTTTAAATGTTTGGTAGGATTCACCTATGAAGCCGTCTGGTCCTGCACTTTTGTTTGTTGGGAGTTTTTTGATTACTGATTCAGTTAGCACTTGGAGTTTCTGAAATGTCATTACCTACTAGTACATTCTTGGACCATTCACTACCAACATAATGTCATTCTGTGGGTATCATGAAAAAAAATCTAAAAGAGGGATGCCTGGGTGGTTCAGTTGGTTAAGTGGCTGCCTTCGGCTCAGGTCATGATCCTAGCGTCCTGGGATCGAGTCCCACATCGGGCTCCTTGCTTGGCAGGGAGCCTGCTGCTCCCTCTGCCTCTGCCTGCCTCTCTGTCTGCCTGTGCTTGCTCTCGCGCTCTCTCTCTCTGACAAATAAATAAATAAAATCTTAAAAAAAAAAAATCTAAAAGATGGTAACATAGAATATTTGGAATCAGAGTAACTTCAGTAATTATTTTATTCTTATGTGCCTTGGTTTTCTCATGTGACATAAGGATAATAAAATGCTTATCTCGTATGAAGTTTAGTGAGATTATAACTTGTAAAGAGTGTAGCACTATGAAATAGTAAGTACTCAGCAGATGGGAGCGATCATGGAAAGATTTTGCTTCTAAAACAGACTGTGGGGGTGCCTGGTGG
The DNA here is from genome assembly GCA_003697995.1 of Taxidea taxus jeffersonii. Taxonomy (NCBI): domain Eukaryota; kingdom Metazoa; phylum Chordata; class Mammalia; order Carnivora; family Mustelidae; genus Taxidea; species Taxidea taxus. Next base: position 12,791 of record ML098289.1, on the reverse strand, counting down.
CTCAGTGGGTTGAAGCCTCTGCCTTCGGCTTGGGTCGTGATCCTGGGGTCCTGGGATCGAGCCCCGCATCGGGCTCTCTGCTTGGTGGGGAGCCTGCTTCCTCCTCTCTGCCTTCTTCTACTGCCTACTCGTGATCTCCGTCTGTCAAATTAAAAAAAAATAATAAAATCTAAAACAGACTATGTATATTAGGCTATGCTGAAGCCTTTATTGTGTGTCTGGTCATGATTTCCTTTAGACCTTTCCACTGGATCTGCATGGCAGCCTTTGGGAACTCTTCCTCAGATGCTGGTTTGGCCCGGGAAGATTGGTTTCTGCTCTCAAGATCCATCTGCTGAGGGAAATATTTGTTATGGGTCTTCACCTCAGTTTTTTATTCAAAAGATGTTTTTAAAATTTGAAATTCGAAGTATGAAGAAGTAAAACATACCTATGGTAAATAATTAAAACAATACAATAGGTGTCTATAATTGGTCAGTTTCCCTACTACCACTTTCTCCTAATTTAGTTCCTTTTTATGAAGGCCAGCACTTTCAGAAGGTGGAGGAAGGACAGTAAAGTATCTTCCAAATTGAGAAGTCTTTGAGACTGGAAAATGAGGCAGGTGACTCTACAGTTTACCCAGACTTTTATTCAGTGTAACTTACTGACAGGGGATTGGGTGGGTGAGTCTAGGTGCTGCACAGCTCTAGTCCACAAATTTAGTCCACAGAAGAGGGGGTGTGCAGAGGGCATCTTGGTGAGGCCCAAAGGTCTGACATTTAACAGACCTTGTGGCACCACCTGTGTGCCAAAAGGCGGGGTGGGGGGAGAAACTATGTTATGTCTGCTAGTTATCTAAATAAATTTAGGAAAGACCAGAACAACCCTTCCTGCATTCCATTCAGGGCATATTTTAACCTTCAAGAGGCCTGGGAACATGTAGCCTAGAGGGAGGTCATCACGTAGACATGAATGAGATGGAAGGCCAAAGATGGAGTTGTATTGTCAGCACTCCTACAGGTACTTCTCTGTATATACATTGATCAGTGTCTCTGTTTTACGCAACGGTTATACATCATACATGCTAGTAATAGCTTTATTGAAGTATGTGTAATTAACATACAAAGGATATGCACATATTTAAAGTGTACAGTTTGATAAGTTTTAACAGATATACACCCATGAAACCATCCCCAAATCAAGAGACTGATTTCATCTCTGAAATTTTCCTCATATTTCTTTGTAGTCCCTCTCTCTCATGCCCCATTCCCAAGCTACCATGGATTTTTCTGCCACACATTTTGACATATTGTATTTTTATTTTCATTAATTTCAAAATGCTTTCCAATTTCCTTTTTGATTTCTTTCACCCATGGGTTATTTAGAATAAGGTTAATTTCCACATATATGGGGATTTTCCTGAGACCTTTATGCGCACTGATTTCTAGTTTAATTCCATTGTGGCCAGAGAACATACTTAGTATGACTTCAATCATTGAATTTACTGAGACTTGTTTAGTGGCTCAATATATCTATCTTGGTAAATGTTTGTTGTACACTGGCAAAGAATATGTATTCTGCTTGCTCAGTGTACAATTATATAAATGTCAGTCAATTCAGGTTGCTGTTCAAGTCTATGATATCCTTGCGTACTATCTATCAAGTTCTTCTAGCAACTATCAAGGGGGAAGTATTGAAATTTTCAAAGTAAGTATGGATTTGTCTCTTTTCCTCTTGCAATTTTATCATGTTTTGCCTCATATTTTGAAACTCTGTTAATAGGTGAATAAACATTTAGGATTTGTATGTTCCTTTGATTAATTGATTCCTTACCTCGTTTATCTTTGATTTTTTAAAAAAATGATTTTATTTATTTATTTATTTTTAAAGAGTTTATTTATTTGACAGAGAGAGAGACAGCAAGAGAGGGAACACAAGCAGGGGGAGTGGGAGAGAGAAGCAGGCCTCCCTCTGAGCAGGGAGCCTGACGCGGGGCTTGATCCCAGGACCCTGAGATCATGACCTGAGCCAAAGGCAGATGTTTAACCGACTGAGCCACCCAGGCACCCCTAGGATTTTATTTTTAAGTAATCTCTACACCCAGTGTGGGGCTTGAACTCATCACCCTGAGGTCAAGAGCTGCATGCTCCACTGACTGAGCCAGCCATGCACCCTTCCCTGGTAATATTTTTTGCTTTAAAATCTACATTGTCTAATATTACTATAGCCACTTTGGCTGAATTCTCCCTTTTCCCCTTTTTATTGAAATGTAATTCAAATCCCAGTAATTTCACCATTTTAAAGTACGTTGTTATTGGGAATTGTTTGTCATCTGAAATACTGTCTCTCCTAGAGAATGTTCTATGTGTACTTGAGAAGAGTATGTATTTTCTTGTTGGTGGTAGATTCTGTATGTTTGCTATGTCTAGTTGGTTTATAGTGTTTTTCAAACATTCTGCTTTCTTGTTTATCTTTTGTGTAATTATTATTTCCACTGTTGAAAGTAGGATATTGTGCTCTCTGGTCATTACTATTGAATTATCTATTTCCACGTTCAGTTCTGTCAGAGTTTGCTACATAACTTCTGGGCTTATTGCACATACATTTATAATTGTTATATCATGTTGATAAATTGCCTTTTATTATTATATAATGTCCTTTGTCTCTTATAATGGTTTTTTTTTTTTTAAAGATTTTTATTTATTTATTTGTCAGAGAGAGCGAGCGAGCACAGGCAGACAGAGAGGCAGGCAGAGGCAGAGGGAGAAGCAGGCTCCCTGCCAAGCAAGGAGCCCGATGTGGGACTCGATCCCAGGACGCTGGGATCATGACCCGAGCCGAAGGCAGCCGCTTAACCAACTGAGCCACCCAGGCGTCCCTCTTATAATGGTTTTTGTTTTAAATTTATTTTGTGGGGGCTCCTGGGTTCCTCATTCAGTTAAGTGGCTGCCTTCAGCCCAGGTCATGATATTGGGATCCTGGGATCGAGCCCTGTATTGGGCTCTGCACTCAGCAAGGGGTCTGCTTCTCCCTCTCCCTCTACCCATCCCCCCCCATTCTCTCTCACAAATGAATGAATAAAATCTTTTTTAAAAAATAAAGTTTATTTTGTGTAATACTAGTATAGTTTCCTTAATTGTCTTTTGGCTACCATTTGAATGGAATATCTTTTTCCATTCCTTCACTTTCAGCTCTATGTCTTTGGTTCTAAAAGTGAATTTCTCTTCTTGGTTGTGCCCATTTCTCAGATTTCCCTTGTTTTTGACGACCTTGACAGTTTTTTATTTTTTAAAAGATTTTATTTGTCAGAGAGAGCACAAGCAGGGGGAGCTGCCGGCAGAGCAGGTAAAGGTAGAAGCAGGCTCCCCTCTGACCAAGGAGCCCCACACAGGACTCAATCCCAGGAGTCTGGGATCATGACATGAGCGGAAGGCAGCAGAAGGCAGACACTTAACCAACTGAGCCACCCAGGTGTCCTGACCTTGACAGTTTTGAGGAGAACTGGTCAGATACTTTGTAGAGTGCCCTTCAATTGGATTTTGTCACTTGTTTTTCTCCTGATCAGACTGCAGTTATGAGTTTAGGGGAGGAAGACTACAGAAATAAAGTATCATTCTCATCACATCATAACGGTACGTATGTAATACAATTTATCACTATTCATGTTACTCTTGATCACCTGGCTTGAGGTAGTGTTTGTCAGTTTTCTTGATTGTAAAGTTGCTTTCGCCCCCTTTCTGTACTGTGTTCCTGGGAGAAAAGTCACTGTGCGCTGAGACTTACCAGTGAGAAGTTATGCTCCATGTCCATGAAGGTGAAGTAGCTATGTAAATCAGGCTTTTTCTGCACAGGAGTTGTGTCTGTTCTCCCCTCATTTATCTGCTGAATAATTTGTTTATATCAGTATAGACTGCTGGATATTTATTTTATACTTGGGTTATAATCCAGTACCACTCTGTTTATTCTGTTTGCCCTGTTCCTTCAGCTTTTGCAGCCCTTTCAGTTGGTTCTTTAACTTTGACATACTTCCATCATTGTGGTTTCCTTGAGTACTTTCTTACTTTCAGTAATTAATAAGATGCTTCAGGGTCATCTTTTATATATTTTCTCTAGTCCTAGAATTAGCCATTTCTCCAAGGGGTCCTGATTACTTTTGTAGAGAATGATACTAGAAACCAACATCTGGGTGGTTTGTTGTTACTGTGGGTTGGAAGGTTTTTGTTTTTTATTTTTTAAGGTTTTATTTGTTTTAGAGAGAGTGAGCGAGTGAGCAGGGAGAGGAACAGAGGAAGAGGGTGAGGGCAGACTCTGCTGAGTGGGGAGCTGACATGGGGCTTGATCCCACAACCCTGAGATCACGACCTGAGATCATGACCTGAGCTGAAACCAAGAGTTGGACACTCAACCGACTGAATCACCCAGGCGCCCTGGAAGGTTTCTTTTTCAATTTTTTATTTTATTTTTATTTTTTAAAATTTAATTTAATTTTTTTAAAGATTTTATTTATTTATTTGTTAGAGAGAGCACAGGCAGGCAGAGGCAGAGGGAGAAGCAGGCTCCCTGCCGAGCAAGGAGCCCAATGCGGGACTCGATCCCAGGACGCTGGGATCATGACCTGAGCTAAAGGCACCCGCTTAACCAACTGAGCCACCCAGGCATCCCTCAATTTTTTATTTTTTATTGCCCTCTCAGCTCTTGGAGAGCTTTAAAGTTGATTTTTAAAGTTCCAGTTGTTAAGCTCCTCTGATGGTAAGAACTTGTGAAATTCAGCCCTTCTGCTTTTCAAAACCAAATGTAACGGGGATTCGTCTTCCCAGTCTTCCTGTGTGGATTCCCTGTGCCTGGGATGCCTGGTGTAAGGGTCTGTTTTTCTTCCTTCGCAGCACCGGGTACCTGCAGCGTCGCTCCCTCCCATGGACAGCCCTGTGGTTCCATTTAGCTCCCCACCATTTCTCTTTCCTTCTTGCCCTCCTCAGTGTAGCCTCTTCTCTACATTTTACCTGTGGAGAGTCTTTTTTGCCAGTCTTCAGGTCGTTTTCTGGGTTATTTACACCAATGGGTGTTACCTAGTTGAATCTGTGGGATGCGGTGAGGGCAGGGTCCTCGTACTCCGCCATCTTCCCTGGAAGTCTCTTTTATTTAGTCTCTGTTTAGAAGTCTCTGTTTCAAATGGAGGCGAGGCATTTCGTATATTCATAATTTTGTGCAACCACCACCACTATCTAGTTCTGAAATATTTCTGTCATTCCAGAAGAAAACTCCATACCCATTAAATAGTTAGGCTCCTTAACTACTCCCTGCCTTCCTGGTAATTACCATTTTGCATTCTATTTCTATGGATTTACCTATTTAAAAGAAAAATTTTTTTAAGATTTTATTTATTTATTAGAGAGAGAGAGAGCAAGCACAGGCAGACAGAGAGGCAGACAGAGAGGCAGGCAGAGGCAGAGGGAGAAGCAGGCTCCCTGCTGAGCAAGGAGCCCGATGTGGGACTCGATCCCAGGATGCTGGGATCATGACCTGAGCCCAAGGCAGCCACTTAACCAATTGAGCCACCCAGGCGTCCCGGATTTACCTATTTTAGATATTTCATATATACTGAGTCCTACAATATGTGATGTTTTGTGCTTGGCTTTGTTCACTGAGCATAATCTTTTCAAGGTTGATCCACATCGTAGCATGTATCAATACCTCATTCCTTTTTATGGCTGAAGAATATCCCTTTGTGTGTGCATGCATCTGCGTGTGTGCATGTATGTGTGTACATACCATATGTGTTTATCCATTCATTTATAGATGAACATTTGAACCATCTTAAATGTTGAGTTGTTCAGATGTTTTGGCTGTTATGAATAGCGCTGCTACGAGTAATCATGTACAGCATTTGTTTGAATGCCTATTTTCAGTTCTTGTGGGCATATACCTAGGAGTGGAATTATTATTTTTTTATTTTTTGAAAAAAATTTTTTTTTATTTGTCAGAGAGAGAGAGAGCGAGCACAGGCAGAGGCAGAGGGAGAAGCAGTCTCCCTGCCGAGCAAGGAGCCCGACGCGGGACTCGATCCCAGGACGCTGGGATCATGACCCAAGCCGAAGGCAGCCACTTAACCAACTGAGCCACCCAGGCGTCCCTAGGAGTGGAATTATTGGGTCATGTGTAAATTTTGTGTTTTAACTTTCTGAGGGACAGCCAATCTGTTTTCCACAGAGACTGAACCATTTTTACCTTCCCACTAGCAATGCATGAGGGTTCCAATTTCTCCATATGCTCACAGTGGTGGAAAGGATTTTAAGTAGGAGCATGTGTTTTATTAAGAGCGCTCTGGCTGCCAGGTAGAGACTGGATGGTAGGTGGGAAGGGCAGAAGCAGGGGGACCAGTTGCCCTGGTAAGTGATGATGATGACTTGGACTGGGATGGTGAGAGAGAAGCAAACAGATGGGTAGATGGGCGAGGTGTTCTTGAGGCAGAATCAGTAGGACTTGGTCTGTTGGTGAAGGAGAGGAATCAAGAATGATTCTAGGTCTGGCTAGGGAACCTGAGTGAATTGTATTGCCATTTACTGAGATGGGATTGACTATGGGAGGTATGGCCTGGGGAGAAATTGAGACCCAAGTTTGGACAAGAGGCTGAAGGTAATAGTGTGATTTGGCCTTTATTTTATAGGGTGCTGCCCCTTGCTGTGAGGCAAGCCCAGTATCTGGCTCTGCTTCCCCTATCTGATCTTTGTGTCCACAATCTGAATTCTTTTGGTTCCAGAACAGACATTGGGCACAAGGCATAGAGTCTTTGCCTCATGTAGAGATCATAGTTGTGTTTCTCAGTATCCCTCTTGCATACTTTTCTGGGGTTCTTTGTATATATTGGTCTCCTGACTGCTTGGCTTAGCTTTCCTCCTCTGGCCACTTGGCATGGCCTGTAATTCCTAAGCTGGAACCCAGATCATTTGCTACTCTATTCATGGAATTGCCAGGCTCTCCTGTGCTCTTTTCCAACCAGCTTTTAGCATTTGGACTCTGCCCCTCATTGTTTGGGAGGAGGTTGGATTCTATCCCCTGTGTGATTTTCATGTTGGGCTAATGGGCAAAAAAGAAAGCACTTGGAGGGGTGCCTGGGTGGCTTAGTGGGTTAAGCCTCTGCCTTGGGCTCAGGTCATGATCTCAGGGTCCTGGAATCGAGCCCCTCATCGGCCTCTCTGCTCAGCAGGGAGCCTGCTTCCCCCTTCTCTCTGCCTGCTTCTCTGCCTATTTGTGATCTCTCTCTCTGTCAATTAAATAAAAATCTTATTAAAAAAAAAAAGCACTTGGAATTGGAGAGGAAAGGAAAGAGGGGTAGAAAAGTCTTTTTTTTTAATAATTTTTTTTTCTTTAAATAAAAAAAGATTTTATTTATTTGTTTGACAGAGAGAGAGCACAAATAGGGGGAGCAGCAGGCAGAGGGAGTAAGGGAGAAACAGGCTCCTTGCTGAGTGGGGAGTCTGATGTGGGCTCAAATCCAGGACCCTGGGATCATGATGTACGCTGAAGGCAGAAGCTTAGTGGCTGAGCCACCCAGGTATCCTGAAAAGTCTTAATCATTGTCAGGATTGTCCCGTCGTGCAGAAGATAAATGAACCCTGGGTTTGTTGCCTCATCATTCATACATTCACGCATTCATCATTCAATTTTTATGTCCCTAGTAAATAGTGCTTTTACTAGTCATAAACACAAGATGAAATTCCTGTTGTATGAATTGAAGACAAAGGAGTCTTTTTTTTTTTTTTGCATGAAAACAGGTTAATTATTAAAGAAGTGATTACAGAATGCCAAAAATTGCTGGATTCTTGCTTTTCTTGCACTTGTTAATTCAAGATAATGTTGGTGAGATTCCAAAGAATAGTTGGCATGTTCAGAACACTATTCTACTTGGCTTTTTAATGATAAGGATATCCTTGGCTCAGTATTTCTTAGAGAAGTTTTAGAATGCTTTCGTTCTGGAAAATTCTCCGGCATCAGGTATGCTGGGTTTAGTTTGCTGCCTGAAGATCGTACTGTGATGAGAGAAAGACAACTAATTATACTCTTAAATACATAAGCTGACTATAGGCATGGACTGAGCTAGCCAGTGCACTCTATCCCCCTGCCCACAGTGCTTGCTTCAAGGAAGGAACAAGTCAGGTTAGTGGGAGTTCCAGAGGTTATTTCTGGGTGATTGTTGTTTGAACTATCCCAGAAAGATATGGAGAGTGAAGCTCTCAGTAGGTAGAGACCTCCATGTACAGCCAAAGTACACCCCACCTAGAAATATTAGAGCCAAGAGATGGATTCTGGTATCATCATTTAGGCCCTAAATCAGACCACTGCTGAAGCTAGTCTCATCCCTGGATGTTCACTGCCTATAATTTTATTGTTGTTACGTAAGCCAGTTCTGGTTGGGCTATCATTTTAGCTGGAACGCAGTTGATGTTCATCTAATCCAGTCCCTTAACTCAAGGCTGACTTCAGGAGGCTAAGTGATATGTCCAAGGCCACTCAGAGCCATGGAGTGCAGGTGCAGGTAAGAGCAGGAGGCAGAAAACCAACACTGAGGTAAATGCTGATTTACTCTGCTCTATATTCTGGTAGTTGATTTGGCTACAGATCCAGGGAAATTTGGGCATTAAATAAAACATGAACATACAACTTCTGAGATTTGAGCCTAAATGAAAGAAGTTATTATTTTCCCAGTTGGGTTACATACTTGATAAGCATGTTTATCAAGAATGGAACATCTAAGGGTGATGGAGATTCTAAACTTATTTGTTCTCTCATATATCTTCTCTTGTTCCTTCTCATCATCTACTGTTTTTCTGGTGATAAATTTAAATAAAAATCCCATTCTTTTACCTGTTTCTTAGGAAGCAGGTTCTCTTTGAAATTTTCTCTGGTTTTAAGGTTAGAGAGATGGGAAGAAGGAGGGAAATGCGAATCAGAGTGCCAAAGAGTGAAAGGCTCTAGCATACAGAAAGTAATAGTGTGGATGAGTCAGGGATATGTGGTAGGACTCTTTCCAAAGAAGGGACTGAGGCATAGTCAGAAAAGGATGAGAGTCCTCATGGGGCTGGATAGATTATTTGCCCGCATATAACCAAGAGTGTCTCAGTTTTAGGACCTATGACTAAAGGGACAGTAGGCAATGAATCCACCTAGGAAAGAAGGGAGTTTGGTTGGAGCTGGTAAGGCAGCCTGGAACAGACTGAAGCTGAGGCCCACTGGCCCCATTCATATTCCTGTGAAGGTTGGAGTACAGAGTAGGCCTTAGTGCAAAAGGGAAATATTTATATTTCTCTCTTACCGATTTAAGTACTTCAACCTTGGCTTTGGTTAGAGAGTTTAGTCCTGGTGGCACATTCCACATACTTGTCATTTCTAAAATAAAGAAGGAGAATTTTATGATATGAGTTGAAAAAAAAAAAAAAACAACCAATGATCTCATGGGGTTGTTTTAGACACAATCAACCAGCAGGATCTCTGGTCAGTGTACAGCTCTAGGAGAACTTGTTCCCATGTCCATTCAATGGACAGGTTCTAGACATAGACTCTCTTAGTCTTGTGTGTGTGTATGGGTAAGTTTGCAAGGATCAGAAATGACCCTAGAAATAACTGGAAACCTGGTGGGTAATCTATATACAGAGAATCAGTATTAAGAGACATGTAGGCATGTCTGCCTTCACTAACTTAAGACTAAAAGACCCTACTATCTTGGTGTTATTTGCAATATTTTGAACCCCTCTAGAGTTCATCACAGGTATGTACAGGTGGTATTCTGTACCATCATCTCTGGATGGTTGTGAAGTTCATGATCTCAGTCTCAAGTGTCTCAAACTCCAGCATCTCTGTGACTAGGTGATTCAGGTCCATGTTTCCTCTAAGTGGTATGATGATGTTGGTCCTGAAGACCCCCTAGTGGGCAAGATTTCATTAGGACCTGTAGAAGAAGTATTTAGATTTAATTTTCATGTTTTGGCATCTCAAGATTCTGAAGTCCCTATCTGAAAACAAGAAGTGATTTTTAGTCCGGATAGTGATTGAAAGATACTGTGCTCAGTGCCATAGAACATTCTTTAGTGTGGTTTCACAGGCTTGTCCCTTTCTTATGACTCTTCTAAGTGTTTACATTACTAATTCCACATACCGTCAAGGGTAGACAAAAATTTCTTCTGAACCTTGGGCATTACATCTTGCACCTCATCCTCCTGGAAGAGATGGGAAGAGCATTTTTATCAGTATATCTTGGGTGCCTCTGACATGTGGGTTCAGTAGAAGTCTGTTACTGAACAAGGCTAGGTGGAGAGGTGGAGCTCAGTCAGTCCCTTGGGCCTCTTCTGCCTTAGGGGTTTTGCAAAGCCTTTTAGTAGGTTTTGATGCCTTAGATGGCTCTTTGAACAAATGTTTATTGGGTTCCTATTATGTTCCAGACAGTGCTGTGGTCATAGCAGTGCAGCATATTCTCAAGACAGATGCTGAATTCAGTATTGGGAAGGCCTGGTTGTTGCTGAGCCTGCCTCCTCTGTATCCCCTTCTAGGGTCTCCAAGATCTGCTTCTCTCTGCTGGCATTCTACTTAACTTTCCCCTCTTCAAAAGGCCTGTGATGCCATGATGCCTCCCTTTGATACATCCCGTTTCCTCTGCCTGGTACCCATTTTGGGTACCAAAGTAGTAAACCACTCCTCCTTCAAGGCTAAGTTCAGACATCATCTTCTTAGGGAACTCACTGCCTGCCTCCTAGTTGGTGGTCTCTCCACTCTGTCATCTTCAGATAAATCGACAACTTTCTGCATAAATATTTGTGTCTCCTCTCAGGTGGATAGTTATACAAGGTTAGGGACCATGCCTTCCACAGTCCTTCCCCTGTGCAGAGCCTGGCATGTCTACACAGCTGCCCAGCAGTAAAGATGAGATGAAGGATCACTGGGCTTGCGACACTCCCAGAGTCTATCTCTCAACTGACTCCTTTTTATCTCAGGGCTGACATAGAAGAACAGCCCCTGTAGTCACCCATAGTCATAAGGTTGTTCACTTCTGGGTGCCCAATGTATATGCCTCTACAGTGTATGGCTACTAGACTCTTCATGATTTACCTGATTTATTTATTATTTTAATCTGTCTCTGTCTTCCCACTTAAACTTGAGAGTCACTCTTGGAGGCAGGGATCTCATCATTGTCTCATTTGTATCCTAGGGCTGGGCACATAGTAGTGTTCACTGAACATTTTGTTGAATAATGGCCTGAACATGTGTAAGATCAAGTATCTTAAAGAGGAGTGTGGTTGGTGAACCTCCTGTGAATTTCCTGGAGCCCACTCGCTGGGCCCTACCCTCACTTTCCCCATTTCCCCACTTCCCAGGCTCTCATCTGGTGATCCATGTACTCATTCCGTAGAACATGGGTTGAGAACCACTGATGGGAAGGGTGAGGCCGTGGGAGGCTGGGTATATTTTTGAGCAGCCCCCATGAACCCATGTAAAATCAGAATCTAGATTACCTTTTCATCCTTCCAATGGACCCTAGAATTTCCTTGCATATCAGAATCACCAGGACACTAAATAAGTGTGGATTTAGGACTTTCTTGGGTCACTGACTGAATGTGGGACTCCAATAATGGGCTTTGGGAACTAGTTTTAAGAACTCTCCAGAGAGGGCTTAGGTTTGGAACCTATAGTGCTATTCCACATTGCATGTGTGATCTAGTCTGTGTGACCTTTTCCTTCCAGAGTCCCTGTGTCACTGAGCATCTGGCCCTAAAGTAATTTCTCACATATAGATATTTTGAAAATGGAATCCACTTACAGCCTCAGGGGGTATCACCGAGTGTTCAGAGCTGTCAGGAAACAGTACAGGGAAAAATTATTTTCACATAAAAAATATTAACCAGTTCTAGAGTTTAGATATTATGTCACTTCTCAAAGCCACTTATAAATGTCAGATACAGAGCAGAAACCAACTTTAAGGTGAGTAAAGCTCCATTTTGATTTTCCTATAATTATGCATGTGATTTCAATTGTGTTCTTGATAATTTGTTTCTATACTGAAAAATGACAGGATTTTGTAGTTACAGACAGTACCTCTTAATCTTGATGTCTGGTATCAGTTTGTCTTTTAAAATCTTGCAGTCATGGGAGAGGATCAAGGTCTGCATTCATATAAAACAAACATGAGTTAAAAATAATATCTTGATCTGGCTAATCCGCAAACATATCCCATTGTGATGTGACCAGCAAGATCATAGGGAAGGACCAGAGCAGAGACTACCTGGTCTCAGGAGACAACCTATTTATCTCTTCTGCCCTGGTGGCTGAGCCCACCAGCTTCCCTTGTCTTAGGGACACCCAGGCACTTGGGCCTGCAGGGATTTGATATTAGCTCCCCTTACCGTCTAGGCCACTCTTCTTTCCATGTAACCTTCATTCCTGTTAGTTCTTCCTCTCAGCTCAATCCTGATTTGTTACTCAGTACTTACCGTTTTCCCAGTAGCAAAACTCTCACCATCCTTTTCTACAGTGACCCAGTAGGTGGCTTGGATTTGGTTTCCTGACCGGAAGGAGTAGGCTATTTTGGTCATGCTTGCAGCCAGGTTATTCATCTGTTGTAAAGAAGTCATCATTTAAAATGTGGAGAGAAGAAGGACTGCAGAATGTTGCCTTGTGGGATAGTCGTGCATCACTCAGTTCATTTATTCAATATTTATTGGCCCTCTAGTATGAGTCGCTCACCTAATAGGTGCTGGTGGATCTGATGTGACCACAACAGACAGGGTCTAATTCCAGATATTTTCCTATAGGTCATTTCCTTT
>RCUC01113455.1:0-14863 GCA_003697995.1 Taxidea taxus jeffersonii | reverse complement strand
TTTTTTTTTTTTTTTACTCTTTAAATGGTCTACTCTGAAGCACAAAAGTTTTCCATTTCAATGAGATCGAATTGATTTCTTTTTAACTTCATGCTATTGGTGTTATATCTAAGAAACCATGCTTAACCCAAGGTCATAAAGATTTATTCTTATGTAGTCTACTAAGAATTTTATGGCTTTAGATCCTGCATTTAGGTCTATAATCCTTTTAAGGTAATTTTTCTGTATGATGTGAGGTAGGGATCGAAATTCATCTGTTTGTATGTAAATATCTAGTTGTCTCAGCATCATTTGTTGAAAGAACTATTCTTTTTCCTATTGAATTACTTTGCCAGGCTTGTTGATGATTATAAATGTAAGGGTTTATTTCTACTTCCTTGTGTCTTAGTAACTACTATTTTCTTGTTGTGAAGATACATTTGTTCATTGCAGAAGTTTTGTTTTTTTTTTTTAAAGATTTTATTTATTTGTCAGAGAGAGAGAGCACAGCAGGGGAGTGACAGGCAGAGGCAGAGGGAGAAGCAGGCTCCCCACTGAGCAGGGAGCCCAATGCAGGACTCGATCCCAGGAGCCCAGGACCAGGACCTGAGCTGAAGGCAGCGGCCCAACTGACTCAGCCACCCAGGTGTCCCCATTGCAGAAGTTTAAAAAAAAATATGGCGAAGAGCAAAAAGAAACGATATTAAAACATGCTGTAGTCTCATCATCTAGAGTAAATCAGTTCTTTGAACATGAGTTTCAAAAGCTTTTGAAATATTTTTTATTATAAAGCAAAAACCTGTGGCAGGGAGTATAGGTGTTCTGACTGTCTTAGTATCCTAAAAGCTCCTTTGCCAGATCTCCCTCACGTGTGTCCCCTCCCCTCCCACTGTTGCCATTCTTGGAGAAGCGTTCCCCTGCTGCCACTACTACTCTGGTGACCCGCCAGACTCAAGACTTAGCCTTTCCCTGTCTATGTTGTTACTGTTTCTGCTGATCTTTTTTGATTTCTTTCTGATGTCTCTCTTTTTCTAAGTCTTAAATTTACAAACTTCTAAGAAAAGATCTGACTGGGTCAGTGATTCACATCCAACATGGAGCACCATGGAATCCTCAGTCCAGGTCACTGGAAGTGACTATATACTTTGTCATTCAAACTGACTTTTTTGAGAGTGACATGAAGGCTAATTGTAGTTAAGCTGGAATAACCAAGGTATAAACCGAGACTGTTCCAGACAGACTAGGATGCATAGTCACTTCACTTAGGCCACCAATCTTCTTTCGATTTATTCTAGCATTTTCTAAAGTGTGCTCTATGCTATATATTATATCCTTCCTCATCACACCTCTTTTTTGGTGGTTTGCAGTGTACATTAGCATATTAGAAGCCGGGAAGGATCTGAGTAACTTTATTTAAGATCTCCCATATTTATTGCCTGGGTTCTCTTTCTGTGTGGATTCCTTCTTCCACTTCTCATGACCTGGCTCCAGCCAATTGGGGCATCATCCCCTTAAATTCACTGGGTCAGGGAGGGTCCCGTGATTGAACTTGGGCAAAGGAGAGCACTGATTCTAGAGCTTGCACAAAAACGACCAAACATGTTCTCCCTTCTCCTCCAGAAGATGCAAGGTAAAGATGGAATTGGTGCTGCTGTACAGTGAAAATAAACCCAAGTATGCCACCGGCTCCCTGGAGCACAGAGAAGAAAGTCTCCATGCCCTCCCCCACCTGGGGGGATCATGAAAGGAGAGACTTCTAGTACAGGGTTAAAAAAACAAAATGGCAATGATCCCCATCAATGACCAAGTCAGAGGCCATTCACAAGGAAACCCATGGGAGAAATCAATAACTGCCTCAGAAAGAAACTGGTCCTTGGTGACATTATTGAATGTCACCATTCAATGGTGGTCTCTCATCTGAGTCCAGCCCTGACTTTGGGTTATTAGCTGATTATATACCTTTGCCTGTTGGGTTTGGGTTCTCTTTCACCTACAGTTAGAAAGAAAAAAAAAAATCTTGTTTGGGGAAAGCTGATCTTTGTCTTAATCTTCTAGACCACAGCCCTCTGGGCCAGAGTGGTAGGGTGGAAAGGAGCAGGTGTCCCATGTCACACGTGCAGGCAACTGTTGAAGAGTACTTGCTCAGGAGGGGCCAGTGGTAGTGGCAGTGTGGGGCACCCTGTGGGCTGAGAGGAGGAGTCAGGGAGGCAGGCAGGTGCGTGGTCTCCCACGGGTCTGGAGCCCAGCCTGGTATGTGGAAGGAAAGCTCCTAAAAGAAAAGAGCAGGGTGCAGAGGCGGTGATGGGGGGGTGCTTTACAAGACCCAGCAGCACCAGGTAAATTCCTCTTTCCAGGGAGACATGGGAGGGGAAAGAGGAAAAGGAAAAGAAACTCAGATCCTTTCCAGTTGGGGGGGTGGAGGGGAGGAAGGCAGAGAAGATGCCAGCCAGGACTTGGTTCAACCAAGTCGTTAGGCTGGTTGTTGAGGCTCTTCACCCCATCTCAGAGATGTTCTGGAGGAAGGGGAGGGCTTCCTGCCCTGGGATGGGGCTGCCTTGTGTAGCCAGAACCGAGGATGCTGCTGCTGCTGCCGCTGTTTTTTTTTTTTTTCTTAGATTTTTATTTATTTATTTGAGAGAGAGATCACATGTGTGAGTACAAGCAGGGGGATCATCAGGCTGAGAGAGAAGCAGTCTCCCTACCAAGCAGGGAGCCCGAACTGGGGCTGGATCCTAGAACCCTGGGATCATGACCCGAGGTGAAGACAGATACTTAACCAACTGAACCACCCAGGCGCAGCCTGGGAATGTTTCTTTAGATTAAATGCTGGTTCTCTTGTTTGGGGAATAAAGCTAAATGGGTTTTGTTTGTTTTTCAGCCTGCAGAACAGATCCCACGGGGATGAGCCAACCCCCACCTTTCCTGGACTTCTCCGGCTGGCCTGCAGACCTTCTTCTCCTGTTTGACACTTTCTCTTTCATCGGCCTGTGCCTGTGGCTCTTGGGTCCTGCGCACGCACCACACCCCGAAGGCAATGGGATCTAAGACTGATTTTTAAAAACGCCTGCTTTTTGTTTTTCCCAACTGCAAAATCCACACAAAAACAGAGAATAAATACAAAGTGCTTCTACCACAAGAGAAATGACTGATAACATGATATTCCACCATCTAGTAATTTTCCTTGGCATGGATAGATACACAATCTTTTCAAAACGTGATTTCTGAAGGAATCTTCTTCCTAAGTCCTCCCCAGACCTCTCCTTTTCCCGTTTGCTCCAAATAAAGGGGGTGCCACAAACTCAGAAGTTTATTGGAGAGAGAGAGCGAGCTTACTGCTTTAGAAATTCCCTGTGATGAGCATGAAGGAAATTACTACCTCACCACACACTTCAAAGATTTTTCTTTAGTACAAATATGACCTGTCAGATGGCCCTGGCTTCCTAAGCTTCGAGGAAGTTATTGTGAAAGAGAGTCTTTCTTTCCTTTAACAATCATAAATGGAAAATAAGATCCCAGCTGTGTTAGTCCCAAGGCTGAGCGGTTGCTGGGAGAATGGGAGGCAAACAGGAGCAGACAGTGAGGGGTCTCCCCTCTGCAGGAGGCACACAGGGAAGTTTCTAGACGAGCTCAGGAGGCCTGATTTGCTGCCCAGTTTCCTGAGCCTTGGAACCCAGATACAGCATTTATTCTTGTAGCTTCTTAGGTTTCCCTGCCTGGCCACCAAGGTAGTTAAGTGCGAGTTTACTGAGGATGCGCTCGGGATGGATGGGGGAGCCCCAGGCATTGTGGGCACTGAAGAACTGCTATAGACCAGAGCACAGCACTTCCTGACCCCACATGGCCCGAGGAGTCCTGCCAACAGGTATTTCCTACTCAGGAGGAAAGCTCTGGGTGGAACTCAGTCGCTGGAAAGCCCAGAAGATCTTTGGAGGGAGTTCTAGAATAGCAGTTGGCTCATCTAATTGGATAAGATAACTTTAAAAAGGACAATAAAGGTGTTACCCTGACAAAAACAAAGATAGTTTCTTCTCAGACCCTTTACTGGTCCTTTGTGCCCCTTAAGAATACTTTAGAGTGGTGGTTCCTGAAGCACGGTCCCAGATGGCAGGATCAGCTGGACAGATGTGCAAGTTATGGATCCCCTTCCCCCCAGACCAACAGGGCCATTGTTTAAACCACACCCGTGGAGAGGTGACCATAAGGGGCTGCAAGCAAAGCCCATTCTGATGGAGCTTTGTTTTGGGAAGGCTCGGGAGAATGACCTTGCTCATAGTCCCCGCAGGGACCCAAGTGTACAATCAGAATACAGTGGAGGGCAGATGGCAGCTTTAGGAGCTCACCTTTCTAACACAAACTCAGCCTTCCCCTTGCTCTTGCTCCATGTGCCTCTCTCCCAGTTCCCCACCCTCGTTCCCATCCGTCTCTTCCCACCCTTAAATTTTCTTTCCTTGCCCCTAGATGTCCCCTCCACACTAAAGAATGCCTCCTTTCAGGGACTAGCCACCCTCTCCATGAAGCCTACCTTGATTCTCCCCCATGGAAAGCCTTGCTCCCTTGAGTGAACTCCCATGGCATCCTGTCCAAATGATGCTGAAGCCCTTAGAGCTTCAGGACAGCAAGCTCTGAGTGGCAGTCCCCTCTGTCACCCCCTAATCATGCCTCCTCCAGAAGGAAGGAGAACCCCCTTTGCAGTTGGGAAAAACAAAAAGCAGGCGTTTTTAAAATTCAGTCTTAGGTCCCATTGCCTTCGGGGTGTGGTGCGTGTGCAGGACCCAAGAGCCACAGGCACAGGCCGATGAAAGAGAAAGTGTCAAACAGGAGAAGAAGGTCTGCAGGCCAGCCTGAGCCTGCCATGAACAGTGAGTAAGAAATCACAGCAAAGAGTGGTGGGGAGGACTCCGAGTAAAGGAGGATGAAAAGCCACAGAAATAAATCAGCATCTAAATGGTGACATGATTGACCAAGACAAATTGGCCCCCTTGTTTCCAGTTTGAGATTGATTATCACATTAATGTTAAATTTTATTTAAATGAGCCTATTTCTTCACAGTGGGCATTCAGTAAAATGTCCCTATGGAACAAAATACTAGGAGAAAAATAATAAAGTCTCAATGAAGATGGGAAATCACTAAAGGTAAAACTTACTGCATCCATAAAACTATCTCTGTAAGACTTACTTCTCTCATCTCAAAGATGTCCATCCATCCCTGTGTTCCTTTTTGCTACTGGCCTGGGTTGCTCGTTTGTGTGATTAACCATGAGTTCTTTAATTTTCTACCACCTGGCCATGCTCCATTCGGGCAAAGTTCACCCTCATTTCCCCAGCCTTCTCTGACGTTCATTTCATTTCAGGAACGTAACTGCTGAAAGGCAAACTCTGGATCCTGGGAATCTAGAATAACCTCTGTTGTTCTAGCTTCTGCCTCACCGCCCACCCCCGCCCCTGTTTTGTGTCGATCCACTGAACTTATTTCAACACCCAAATGTCCATAACATCTTGCACAGACTATTGGTAGGAGGCAAGACCTCAGAGAGTCTCTTTACCTCTCTTTCTCCCGATGGGAGAACTGGCCCCTTCTTCTCATCCCAGCTCAGTCACAGCTGTCTTTGACCTTAAGAGCTGTGTGAAAACAGCCATTCAAATTCCGGTCATTTCCACCAGAGCAAGTGGGATCAGAACCAGCTATGCTCCTAAATGCCCATGCACCAAGATGTGAGCAGAGCCCTGGGGTCTGTGAGAACAGCCAGTGGGAGCCATCGTGGATTGGATCCCTGCCCTGGCCTTGCCCACCTGTGTGACTGGAGCTGAGCTGCCCTGGCCCTGCCCAGCTGTGGACAGGAGCTGAGCTGCACATGGCCCAGTGTAGCTTCTCCTGGAAAATCCTCACCTCAAAGGGAGGTTGTGAGGATTGAAGAAGAGGAGGGGGGAGAGTGCTTAGCATTGTGTCTGGCACTTAATAAGCACCCAATAAAAGATAGTGCTTGGCTAATAATTATAATGACTATAGCAGACTTCCTAATTGACCTTCTGCTGGGATCCCTGGTACCTGTGCTTTGATGTTGTTTGCTGTCACCCAACAGGCTCCCTTTGGAAGGCATTGAAGCCCATACGGGAAACCAGCTCCCCCTGGGGAGTCATCCCAGATGGTTTCTGGAGGCTGGACTTTTCCCCTAAGCACCCAAGTATCACATCTAGATCACCCTGAGGGTGGGACCCCTGGCTTGTAACAGGGACTGTGTCTTCTAGGTTTGTATCTTTACTCTCAATAAATATTTGCTGAAGGAATGAATGAATGAATGCACACATGCCAAAAGGACCCTGGTCCAGTTCTAGTCGTATTTCCACATCTGTATCTCCAACTTCTGCTGGTCCACTACTTGATGTGGCTCTCGCCTGTCTCTGGGGCTCTGGGTCCTCCGGGACAAGGGTATCTCTTCTCTCCTGGTTGCCCAGCCACACCGCCAGCCTCCCACCTGGAGATTCCCACCCCTCCCTCAGCAGGAACAGTGGAAGCTGAGGCTTGCTGGGCAGGCGACCAATAAAACTCCCTCTGCTAAGGGAAAAGTTCCAGCAATGAGATACGGCTGCCCTGTTTAGGACGGTAACCTAGAGCCTTTCTTTCTCCAATCTAACTTCACACAAAAGCAAAAACTTTTATTTGAACATCCTTTGATTTTAAACATTATCAATCAATGTGCATTTAAGAGTACCAGATAGGAGTTTAGCATTTTACTACATGCTGGGGCCAAGAAAGAAGGACTGCCTTGCTTTGAATATCAAGTAGGTTTCCTTTACAATGATAAAATAAGCCATGCATTCCTGCTTTTTGCTTTACTGGTGACCCAGGCCCCTTATGCTCTCCAACTCCATCTCCAGGAAGAGAGCCAGGAGGTCAGAGGATATTGGCGTGGGAAGAGGTGATCACAGCACATGTTATTTTACTCAATGTTCATAACATTTTCATATATTTCATAGCACGTCAAGTCAATAAATGATATAGCATTTTAGTAAGAAATAAAACAGAGGTATAAATATAATTATGTCTAAATTTAAATGGCTATCAATGACTGTTAGACTCTGGTTTTCTTGTTCATTTGGAGAAAAATATTTTGGTGCTTCCACGTTGGTTGGGCCCAGTTCCAGACCTTTCAACTTCCACTGTGGCTGCTGATGCAAGGAACAGGCATGCTGGGAAGCTAGCTCACAGGATGGCGGGTGGAGGCTGCAGGTGGGGATGAAAAAGGCAGGATTTCCCTGGAGCAGAGGGCCAGGCACATAGCTGGCCTCCAAAAGATTGAAGGAGAGTCCAGGAAATGGAAGGATCTAGCACAGCTCTTGGAACTGGTCCCTCCTAGGAAGGAGCTTATTGATCTTCTGCCATTACTGAGGCCCAGCCCCAATCTGCCTCGACTTCTCCTTCCTGCCTTTCCAACGAACTCATGCCTCCTCTGGCCAGGACACCACTCCGGTATCTCGTAGATTCTGTCTTCTATTTCCATGTAACTTGGGTTTGCCCTTGGCCTGTTTAGTTCCTGCTGTGTGAGGTGCAGGTGAGTCTTTTCTGCTTCTGGTTCCATTCATCAATGAATGAATTATCTCATCCTACATCCCCCACCTTCCACCCTGCCCCAACCCCCATGCTCTCAATTCAGTCCATAGCAAGAGAATCAGATTTTAGCAGCTGGTCATCATTGTCTGTTTGGGAAAGGTGTTGCTCTGTGCCAACTCAGAGACCCATGGCTGAGGACAGAAGAAACCACCTAGGGCATCTCCCTGAAACCCAGCACATATCAAGTATTAGCCAGGGACAATCTGCCTACAGAAAATGCTTGCAGCTTTTCTCCTGCTGCCCTAAACTATTCGTTCCATCAGGGCAAGAAACAGGGTCTTTTGCTCACGACTGTCTGTCTCTTCAGTACAGAAGACAAAGCAAGTTGGTTCACATGAATTTGAATAGTTTTTGGAATACTGAGTGTCGCTCAAATATTTTCTCCCTGCACTCCCTTGCCTGGCTAAATCCTACTCAGGCAAGGGCCAAACCCGGAGATTGACTTCCGGAGCATTCTGGATCTGCATCTGTCCCAGCACCCTCACTTCATATTGTAGGTATTCAGTTAAGCTTGGCAGCGAACAATCGCCATTTCCAGCAGCCTGAAATCTTTTGAATAGTTTCTCCATGTTCCAGTAGTTCCCCATGATATAAATCTCAAATTCCCATCCAAGAATGCTAACCGTTCCCAGCCTCTTGTGCTCCAGTGCAGATACGGATTTATATACACTCATGCAAGCCATGGATTCGGATGTAAGTTTCATGGGAAAAGAAGCTGGGCATCGTTTCCACCGCTGGCTTTCGTAGTGGCCTCTGTGGTGTGGTTATGTCTGGAGCCAGCGGAGGGGACGATGGCCACCTCGTCCACACGTGCCTGTCCGTGGCCATGCCCGCTTGTCTTTTGGCAGACTATTTCGGTGGAGTCCCGGAAGCCCAGCCTAGAACTTGTTTCTCTCCAAGTATTCTGTAAACTTAATTAACTCCTTTCAGTTTAAACTAGCTAGAGTGGATCATATTGTCTGCAGCCAAGAGCTGTGACCCGTACCTGCCTTTTTCCAATCAGACCGCAGCTTGCGAAGTCAGGAACCGTCCCATGCTTGTCTTTGCCCCCTGTCCCTGCCCCTGGCCCTGAGCACAGTGCACAGCACATAGTGGGCTCTCAGTAACTGTTTATGGAGGCTGTGCATTCTCGGGCTAGTCATCTCCATGGGCTTACCTGTGCACAACTCTTTCTAACTCGTTAGTACTTTTGTTGAAGACAGAACCATTCTCAACACCCCTTACGTATATCTGCTCGTACTGATCATTGTCCATTTCAGCAACTGCGCTGGGTGCCCACAAGGTTGAACAAGGCAGAGTCCTCATTTCTCCTTCAAACCAATGAGGAGATCCATCATTTTCCTATGTGACTATGATTTGTAACGCATACTTGCAGTGAGAAAGAAAGCAGGTGAGGTAGTAGTTGGCCATCCGAAGATGAGGTACGATAGAATGCCAGAAATGCTACATGTGGTATTTCTAAAATATCCCCCCATTTAACCAGTGTTAGGTTTTGATTATTTGTACTGATGGTGAGGAAAACAGCTTTGACCATCTTCAAGAAGTTGATCAGCCCAAATAACATGTACATGGGGCTTTGGAGCTTTTCTTTGAATATGGCAGGATCTTATGTTCTGAGAATTTATTTCAAACAACATGATGGAGCAGAACTGGAAAGACTTGACTCGGTTGGGTCTGGGAATCCATCCAGTTTCCCTCGCCCGCCTCTCTGTTCAAACCTTTCCTCTAACTGTCTCAATGCTGCGAATAGACGCTTCATTCATTGGATTAATGCAAAACATCACCCAGAGAACGGCTGCCCTTACTGAAATCTTTCCGAAAGTTGGAAATATCATTAAGTGTTTCATTTCCACAGGGTTTCCCTGTTGGGACCCAGGGTTTTTAGAAAATCAGAGCAACACACAGTTGAGGTGACAATGAAAGAGAAAATCGTCAGTACCTGGAAAGCAGAAAAGATAGAGCCTAATCTGCTGACAAACCTTGAACAGTTTTTATGTCTCTATTTTCTGCCCTGCCTTGGACAAAAAATACTTTTCTTTAACACTCCTGGAATCCCAAGTTTGCTCAGATAATAGCCATTCTTGGTGTTCATTTCTCACCAGGCATGGGGCTACAAGCTTTCCCTGCATAATCTTGTTTGATCCTCATGCTAGCTTTCTCTGGGATATATTTGAATTCCAGGGTAACAGACGAGAAGATGGCTCGGAGGCAGCAAGGGAGGAAATGTGCATGAGGCCACATAGGCATTGAGTCCAACTCTGCTTGTTCTCACTCCAAAATTCATGTGCTCGCTCTTATTCTATGCTTGCCCAATACCAAGGCACAGGAGGGTAAGTTCCAGGAACTTTCTTGTCCTTTTCAGCATTTTGAGGGACTTAAAATCTTTTGCTTCCTGACTCTACTTCCAAATTGGATCCCTTCTGATTGTTTTCAGTGGCTAAGCCCCAAAGTGTTCAAGTCTACCCATTGTATTTTTACTAAACCGATTCCATTGCAGAAAATCACATTCTCCCCACATATGGCTGGTTTTATGGTGTGTGTGTGTGTGTGTGTGTGTGTGTGTGTGTGTGTGTGTTTTAAAAAGGACTGGAGAGTCTGAAGAATCGTATCTCGTATGTCTGTGGTGCTTTTTTTGTTTACAAAGGGATCATGAATCTATGAGCTGTTTTTAATCACAAAGCTATGAAATAGATATTAATATTATTTTTTACACATAAGAAAACCAAGGCTCAGAAAGGATATGCAAATGGTCATGATTATACACGAGTATCTATATAAATGGCAGAGCCAAGCTGGGTGCAGGTGTCCTTAGACCCCTGGCCTCTCACCACGACCGAGACAGCCCAGCTGCCTTAGCTACAGCAGCTCACTTGGGGAGGAAGACCCAGTAGAAGGGATGGACCATGGAAAACAGGACTCAGAAAACTCAACTGTAATTTTCCACAAAAAGACTGGTCTTCGAAACAGGCCACAATTAAGTTTCCTGTGGCATAAATGTTCCTTACAGTGAGTCTCAAAAACACAATAGCAGCCAAATGACGGCTCTTTGGAGCAAGCAGAAGAACAAAGTGTCATTTCACAATTTAGAACTCACTTTTTACAGTTTTCAAGTAGTTTTCTTGGAAGATCTGTGCATTTTGGGGGTGGCTGGTGCTCACACGTTCTGGTACTTTATGGCCTCTCTGAACTGTGCCGAGAGCTCTTCGCAGCCTGGGGGATAATGCTTCTCTCTCCTTGACTGATGGCTGCACAACTTCTCACTTTCTGTAAATGGCAGAGGACAGAACTCCCAAAGAAACACATCTTGTGGCTGTATGTGTCCGTATCCAGGGAAATGAAAATACCCGCATTCACATGCTCCTATGTTTCAGGCTTCATTTGCATATTTTATTGATCACACGCACATGTGTTTTCTTTTTTCTTTCTTTTTTTCTTTTTTTAACATTTTATTTGTTCATTTGAGAAAGAGAGACAGAGAGAGCACCAGCAAGGGGAGAGGCACAGGGAGAGGGAGAAGCAGACTCCCCACTGAGCAGGGATCCCAACATGGGGCTTGATCCTAAGACCTGGAGATCAAGACCGGAGCCAAAGGCAGATGCTTAACCATCTGAGCCACCCAGGTGCCCTCCCCCAGACCTGCCCTGTTTTTAAAAATATTTTATTTATTCACTGTTTTCTTTCAAGAAGGGAAATGCATCAAATTGCTGACATTTGCCTGCATGACCATGTGGACACTGAGAAGGGCTTAGAACCCCCTGAGGGTCAAAATAACATTGTGAGCCCCTGAGAATAATGTTCTTTTTACAGCTTTCTCTACAGCCTTCCTAGTTACTAAGCTCAAAATTGACCTGGTAAAACCAGTCTTACAATCATAAGCATTCAGCAATGAAGAGTTTCCACACAATTTTTTTTTCTTTTCTTTCTTTTTTTTTTTAGCTCTGGATGTTTTTTCAAGTATGGAAAACCCCAAACAAAGGAGAGGGCAAGAAGAGAATTTATTCCATTTTCTGAGGCTTAGTAAAACATTGTTAGGTAGGCAGTTTCTGAACAGGTAGATGGGGAAAAATATATGTATGTGCATATGTCCCTCTCTATGTATTTATTTTTATGTAAACCTTCAGGAAGAGGAGAACTACCATTACCCTCTTTTGGTTATTCTGTCTAGCACTGGGAACTGAGGTAAGTCTGGACTCGAAGACTTAGGAACAAGTGTCAGAAAACCCAACTCAAATCAGTTTAAGCAACAGTAAAAAAAAAAAAAAAGATTTATTTAGCTCATTTAGCTGGAGAGCCCAAAAGTAGTGAAGCTGCAGGAATGGCTAGATCCAGCGAATCACAAGGTGTCATCAAAGTTTGGTCTCCTTTCTCTATCTTAGTGTTGGGTTTTGTTCTCAGCCAGACTTTCTTTATCTCACCCCCAGAGGATCTGAGCTTATAACAACCAGCTTATGTTTTTATCAACAGATTTTTTAAAAAGCCCTGGGGCCAGTTGGTTCATGTGTCCATCTCCGAACCAGTGACTATAGCCAGGAGGAAAGAACATGTGATAAGGCCAGACCTGAACCAGGTGCCCATCTTCAAAACTCAGAACAGGGTTGACCGACCAGCACATGTGGTCTGAGAATAGAGAGGTAATGGTTTCCTAAAGCTAAATATGTGTTCTGTCCCCAGAAGGTTGCATGGATGTTGGTGGACCAAATATACAAATGCCCACTACATTCACAGTCCTCTCCCAATAAATCTCAAAACTGTTTTCTCCCGGTTAGTCATATTATTCTCAGTAAACTAATTTTTCAAAGATAAGAATCCTTTTAAGAGGTGAGAATAGGGACGCCTGGGTGGCTCAGTTGGTTGGGCGGCTGCCTTCGGCTCAGGTCATGATCCCAGCGTCCTGGGATCGAGTCCCACATCGGGCTCCTTGCTCGGCAGGGAGCCTGCTTCTCCCTCTGCCTCTGCCTCTGCCTGCCACTCTGTCTGCCTGTGCTCTCTCTCTCTAACAAACAAATAAATAAATAAAAATCTAAAAAAAAAAAAAAAAAAGAGGTAAGAATAGCCTTACCTCCCTCATTAATCTGTCCCAGCTCTTTACCTGATGTAGTTGACTGGATTAGTCTTCAAAAGTGTTTTCTGTGTGATAAAATTGCTTAGCTCTAAACACAGACATACATGCAAATGAGTGCATATAAAACTGGTGAGATCAGAATAAGTCTGGCGTTTTCTACCAATGGCAATTTCCTGGTTGGGGTATTGGTCTATAATTGTGCAAGATGTTACCATTGGGGGAAATTGGGTGAAAGGTACACTGACTCTCTTTGCATTATTTTTTATGATGCAAGTGATTCAATAATTATCTCAACATAAAATGATTTAAAGAGATCTATTGCCCTGTCCTGAGAAAAATGTATATTTCCCAACTCTATCAATGGTGGAGGTTGGCCAATGAAATGAGCGATGACAACGCTGAGCGGAAGCTTTAAGAGCCAGGTCACGGTTTGCTGTGTTCTCATTGCCCTCTGCCAGGATGAGTGGCAATGTTCTAGATGGAGGTGGCTGGGTGTGTCAGCCTGGGTCCTGGAGGAGAGCACAGCCAGCCCACAGTGGGCATGGACTATGAGTAAGAAAGCAATCTGTGTCACCATGAGCTTGGGGTATTGGAGGACTCTTACTATAGGGTAACCTAGGCCAGTGCTTCTCAGACTCTAGCTTGCTTCAGGATCATCTGAAGAGCTTGTTAACACGCCAGTTTCCTGGCCCTGCCCCCAGAGACTCTGCTTCAATCCTTGTAGGGTGGGATGTAAGAATTTGCTTCTCTAACTGGCTGTGCTTATTCAGCTCATCTGAGAGCCGCACTGTGAGTCGCACTGACCTTGTCTATCTTGACCGATAAAACTTCTTCGATTCTCCAGCAACGCTACCCTTGAACTGTCACAACTTGTTCATGTCCCTCCTACCGCAGAGTCCACAACTGGGCCTGGAACAGTGCCTGACAGGTACAAGTGATCAGTGAATCTGTTGAATAAAAAGATAGCCCAGTATTCTTGACAGAACCTAATCTATGAACTCAAGTGGAAAAACCGATCTTTTAGCCTTACCATCTCAATAAAATGATGGTGATCTTTACCAACTATGCTTATTTTTTTTCTTGATTACAAAATAAGAAAATGTTTACTGTAGAAAATTTTATTGCAAACACAAAAATAAGAATCAACCCATAATCTAAACACCCACAGGAAGCTACTTCAAAATGTGGGTATATATCCTTCCTGTTTCATGTGGCCCACAGTTCTGATAGAGTGACACAGGGCACACATCCAGCTTGTGCTTCTTCTAGAATTCTTAGCTTCCTTTTATTCTTAACTGTTCTCATCTAATCATTTCCTGTCCCTGTTTGTACAGTCTTCCCCGAGAATTTCACCAGGGCTTTGTCACTAATGTTCTTTGTGCTGATGCCTAAAATACAAGCCAGCCACTGATAGAGCCTTGCCCATGAGTTATAGAGTTGCTCTTTCCATAGAATCCAAAGAGATTCTTATGCTGATGCAGGCCCTGCCTCCATTGCCCTCCAGAGCCCAGGCTCCGTTCTGTCTGCCTGGCAACTCCGGCAAGGTGACTCACCAGAGAACCAGGCCAGGACACAAACCACCACAGGTCCCAGTGGGACCTGAGTGGGAGCCCTCAAAAGAGGAGTGTCAGGTCTGCTCAGGGGGAGCACGGAGATGTTGGAAATGGCCATAATTGAGAGGCTTAACAATGGAGATGGACTACCCTTGGTGGTCCAACAAAGGATGGAGAGAAGTCAGCCTTATGGAGTGCCTATTGCATGATTGAGCACCTACTGCATGCTGCATGAAGGATTTTTGCCAAAGCCCTCTCTTGTCATCTTCACAATCCTCGTGTGAGCCAGCTCTTAGCTTTTGCGTTTTCTAGAGAAAAAGACAATGAGAGTTTACAAGGTTCGGGGACTAATTGTTTGACCTAAAGAAAGGAGAGCAAAATCGTGGTTTGTTTCTAGAGTTTTTTTAGACCAGGAAAGTAAAGGAATGAGTTTTTAACCCATGGATAGACTGGTTTGTTTACAGCCCAGAAAATCTGAGAAAGGATAACTTCAAGGACTATAACATGAAAGAAAAGCTTGTGTTTGACCATGGACAGGTTCTTCCAATCTCAGATCCCAACAATAGAAGGAGACCCCCTCCAGCCTTGGTGGCCAGGGTCGAACCTCCGCCTCTGGAGTTCACCTTCTCAGGTTCAAGAACTTGTGAGCTCCATATCCTT
>ML098288.1:12634-28525 GCA_003697995.1 Taxidea taxus jeffersonii | reverse complement strand
TATATATATATATATGCATATATATATATTTACCCATGCATACATGCCAATCCATGTATCAATGTATACATAACGCAAATCTGTCTGTATTCAAAGGCTGCATGTACTTATTTCTCCTCGCCATAAGAGTGGACACATAAAATTCTACTTTCCCACTTTGGAGTTGATAATTGAATATCTTTTTTTTTTTAAATAAAATAACTGGAGAAAAAGCCTTTAGTTTGACGCAACACTGTAGTCAGTGTCTCTCAGACTGCCACTACATTACTACTATATTTTTGCGCAAGGTAATCTTCAAACTGACACATTATTCGTTATATTGCATTCTGTCTTAATCACAAACTCCTTGACAGTTGGAACCATATCATCCATAATCCTATCTCTTTCTATATCCCCAATACAGTGCCTTTCAGATACTGGGTTTATACTGAAAGAGTCATACTGTTGTAAAAAGTACTGTCTTAAAGGTAATTGCGCTGTAGTAAGCACTACTCTACAACAGACAACCAGGAAGTTTTGTCTGTTTGTGTGTTTATAATACAGATGGAAGAAGAAAAACAAGTGTTCTAATGACACGAGTTCTTTAAATTCTTTGGAAATTTCTTTTGGATGGGCAGGTGACATGATGTCTTTTGGCACAATCTCCATTTGGATGAATCCACCAGAAGGTCTAATTAGGAGTAATTCCTACCTCTCAAACCTGAAGATGAACAGAAAATCTCACTTTAAAAATTTATGCTTCTAATAAGATGTGCACATCTCTTTCTCCATTTCTCAACTGCCTCCTCAGCTTGAAAGAGCAAAATATGAAATATGAAAGGAAAATATGAAAGTGTATTGTTTTACATTTTAAGTGTTAAACATAAACCTTACTTACACATTCTCTCATAGAATTTATCGATATCACAGCTGTGATTAGGATGGGCTGATACCATGCCCTATTTCTTCCCTCTAATTTCTCCCATAGCCTAGGCATTTTCTAACCTGTATTGTACTGACTCCCCTGATCTGTAAGTTTCAATATTACCTTAACATAGCAACAACAAAAACAAACAAACAAAAAAACATAGCAACAAAACTTGAACACGACACTACTTGGTTGATACCAATATATATTATCACCAGTGAAATCAGAAGCTCCGATCAGAATCTTATTCTGAAAGGTAAACCAGCAAGGTTTATTCAGTTCAAAAAAATATATATTTGAGATTAAACACACAAAATAAATATTGAAACATTTTGAAGTGCACTGGTCTTATGAGGCAGTGGGAAACTGAAACAAGGATTCTGCACAGAGCTTTGGCATTTCCTTCCTAAGCTCTGTGCATTTAAGCTACCTCACATCATTCCACACTAATGCAATTTCTACCCTAGTTAATGACTCAGTGACAAAATGCAAGCCATCAGCAGTGCCGACCAAGAGTAATGAAGCATAGATGACGATTTACTTAATTATAAACATGATGTATCACTGTGGATGGACTTACTAGTGATCAGTGCCATATCCTTTCGTCCTTGTGAAGCCTACTGATGTGGCCACTACTAATGCTGGTAAACCTGTAAGAAAAGCATTGTCACACTTCACATTCAGCGGCAGCCACTGTGCACTCTGGCTCAAGAAAGCTAGGACAGACTCAAAATGCTTACACTGGAGGAACTACCATTGCTTTAATTCTTTCATGAAGTATGTTTCCATTCCAAAATTTCTTTCAAGTACAAAACTATGAGAGCGACAGCTGGTCTTTTAACTCAGTGCACTTCTCTACTGTTGCTAGGTTACCACCACATTTGACATGGGTTTAAAGGAAATTAATAACAGAGATTTAGTCTATCTTTTAAGTTATTTTTTCCCTAGGGGTTTATGCTGTTATAAAGGAAATTTATAGTTATAAAATCAGAAAGGCACAAAATGGATATTGTGCTGTGATGGCATATCACAGACGTGGAACATTCAGTTGGCCCCATATTGATCCACATCAGGTTGTACTTACAATAAGAGAAAAAATAAATCATAGCATATAATTCTTTACAACTTACTTATTACAACAAGAATGTAGGATCAAGGTTAAGGGCTCCAAGTAATTAATTTTGGGGCCTCCTGATTATCCTCCTTTTGACAATCTTGAACAAAGTTCAGAACATATATAACAGTTTCTCCTCATGGACTTCTTGATAGATATCTCTCCACACATCACTCAGTCCCTCTTGGAATTCAATTCCTGCATGGTTGTGCCAATACTGACCTAACATCTTTTAGTTTATATTTATATGAATCACCCTCTCATTACCCAAGTTCAATGGCATGCCCCTGTGTTTTGGTGAACAGAGTTCAGTCTAATCTATGCTGTTTACCTTTTCTTTCCTTTTTTTTTTTTTTTTTTAATTTTGATCATGACTTCTTTTCAGGAAAAATCCATCATTTAATCACCTTCTGCCCATCTTCTTTCTTCCTATCTCCTCTCCTTCCTGCTATTCTCTTCTGTGAGTCTTTTTAAGTGACATCACTTTCCTTCGTGAGGTTTAATGACAAAAACTATGAGGAACATCTCAGAGGGACACATCATAGTTTTAAACAGATATGCATCTCCCTCCACCCTGTATACACACATGCATGTGTGTGTGTGTGTGTGTGTGTGTGTAGACATATATACGACTTTTTGATTGACTAGACCAAGTTCAGTACAAAATATTCTCTCCTGGGTCATAGCTAAAGCATTAATAATCTTCATTTTGTACAATTTATTTTTTTCTAAATTTATTATGTTGCACTTTGCTATAATGAAATTGATATGCCACTAATCTGCCAACTCAGACTTCCTGATAGTCTAGCACCATCCGCTTAGCTTTTTTGCTACTCAGAGTAGTAACAATATTATCTATAAACTTGGAGACCAGCTGTGAGATCTTTGGTAAAGATATTATTAAAGATCTTTGGTAAAGATATTATTAAATAAGCTAGTTACCAATCCAGAAAATTGCCACTCTTTATATTTAAGGGAAGTTACTTACCTGGATTCTATATTTCTTGGATCTATGACACTAGTTCATGACAAAAGTGTTCCCTGATTCAATACCAATCTAACTTTAGAAGGCCTTTGACATAAAATACAGACAAAAGTTTTATGAAACTGTATGTAGAATACATTCTCCAATTTCTTCTTAATGGCTTTCCCATTTGCTTGTGCAAAGAACCCTAATATGTTAACCACATATGACAGAACCTTGCTGGAACCTGATGAATAATCTTTAAATAATCTGGATCCTTATTTTTCCAGTATGAATTATTCTGCTATTGTAATAAGTCTGCTTACTTGTAATTTTTCAGACTCCATCAAGCATCCTATTCTCTAGTCTACCGGTATAGTAGGTATTTGCTGTATATTTGGCCCCAAATTCCCCATTTTTTTTTAGTTCAAGTCTTTCAAAACACAAAGGCAGATGACAAAATCCCGAGGTTTTCTGAAACTAGATTCTTCTAATTAAACTAAGCTAATTAATTAATTCTAATGAAGCATTAGAAGTGGCCTTATGAAAAACACAAATCTTCAAGATGTCCATTTCATAAGGCAATTTGAGGGAAACTTGTCCTGATAAAGATAAGTAAAAAATTAATTAATTCTCAGTCTGTCAACAATTCTTTTTCTCCTTCGAGGACACCCCTGACTAGCTGTGAGGTTTCCTTCATTCTCTACGTGACCTTCTTCCTGTGACATGAATAGCTGTAGTCCTTAATTGCCTTGAGCTCTCTTGGAACGGACTTCTCAAAGTTTTCTTATGAGGAGTGCAGACTAGTGACTATGATGTGTACCTGTCTGGAGCCCCGAACATTTTGGAACATTTTGTGTTTTCAGGACATGCTAGAAAAGAACACTTTGCTTTTCTGCCTGCAGCTGCCCCAGGACTCCTGCTACACCATTGCTTCACTGATTGGCTACGTGGTCATCCGATATTTACGCCTTTTTAGAGCTCCAAATGCCCAATGTTTAAAACTGACCAGTTTCATATATTTCCACTTTCACATATCAAATTGGACACAAAGAAAAGTAGCCTGGGGATAATAACACTCTACTGCTTCATTATGTCTTCAAAGTCATCTTAATAAGAGCATGAAAGGGTATATTAATATGCTTACCCCATCCAAGGCACAAAAAACGTTTCCTTATAAGCCGTGTCCTAATTTTTCCAGTTACAGCCATATATGACTGCCACGCCTCAGTCAAAACCCAACAGAATGAAGCCAGGAAGAAAAAGTGCAAAAATGCAGTGGTAGTTGTACAGATGCTCTGTGGAAACAAAAAAGACTCACACTGAATACAGTGGGGGAGAATCATGTGTCCTCCAGGGGATCATTAATCTTCAACTCATTGCTTTTATCTCAAATATCTACCTCTCCTGTGTGACAGTGTCATTATTTACAGAAATTAGAAACCCTGCAGTCTTTATGCTGTATACAACATCTATGATAGAAAAAAAAATATGTCCTAATTCCATTTGCATGTTCAATTTTTTATGAGGAGAAGGCTGAATGTAAATTAAAACCCAAGGGAGATTACAATTACTACTTTACTTGAAGTTTTTTTCCTTGAAATGTAATTATGGGAATGGTCCTATCTTTGGTTTAATTTAAGTTACAGACATCTTGCATAATTCTTTTGGCTACATTCTTTATCCTTCCATCCTAGCTGATAATTCTTTGTTTTTTTAATCTGTATTGATGTTAAGATTACATCCCAACAGCTATCCGAAAGGAAAAATTGCCTTTATACAAGTGTGATATTCCTGGTGTAAGAGCAAAGTATAAAATGAGATTTGGCTAATAGCCTAGGACAAAAATAACATATGTATTTTAAAGTCCTTAATACATTGTTCTGTACTATTACATTACAATGTGTGTCCTGATCAAATCATTTTGAAAAGTTAATTGAGTCAGTAGCAGTACACAGCCATGATTTCACAGATATTTTGCTTTACTACTGCCAAGCAGTAGTTACTTGTGACTCATCTGCAAAGGTGAGCAGGTTCATTTTGGTAAGGGCTGCTACTTGTTTCACTACTGGCACAATGTCTTTGTGCAAATCTTGTTTAAATCCAAGTCTTCATCAAGCAGAGCCAGTAACTAAACTACTCTCTTCCTCTGTCAGTCTCCATCTTGCTATTTCCAGAAACTGAAAAGAACAAACATAGAACTAGAAAAATAATAATAATAAGCTCGTTAACAGAGAAATACAAGTACAACCCTCATCTTCCCGCCTCCACTCCAGTATACTGCTAAAGCAGAATAGCTTTTTAGAATTTTGGCCCAAACTATTCCTATTATTTGTTGATTCTATTAAAATTCACCAGATGTTAATCCAGCTTTTTAGTTCTTTTCATCCTATAAAAAGAACTTTACCATGTTTATCTCACCAGGTTTTGTTTTGCTGTTTTTTAATGTTCAGAGATAATGTCCAGGAGCTGAGTAGCACCGTGCTAGGCATAGAGCCTGTGGTTCAACTGATTATGACCATAATCATCATCATTTTGCAAATAATACCAAAAAAAGCATTACTAGTTTTTGGCATGTGATTTCTTGTTTCATGTAGCACTTAAATATACTTAATAAATTAGACTTATTTTTCATAAAAAGGTCAATTTGCAGTACAATAAAGTCATGGATTTCCCAAACCCTCTTCCTCAGAACTTTATGCCTGCTTCAGGCATAACGTAGTAGCTGTGACCAACTGTGATCCCTCCCATACTTGAGACATTGAGACTTTTCTTCCAAGCTAAGGTTTAAATATCTACAGCTGACTACTTTGCTGACTGCTGATCTGCAGTTCCTGATCCCAATTTGAATTTCAAAGATAATTCTTCCCTTTAATACCTGAAGACTAGTTAGTTACACTTTCTAATTCACCCGTCACTTCCTTCCACCAGTTTGTCTCATCTCAATTGTATGTGCTGCAAAATTATTCCTTCTCCATTTTTAAACTATCAGTATAAGGTTACATAAAACAATGTAAAAATGTTGAAATGTTAAATGCTAAGTACTGGATGCACTGTAATTTTGTAAGAAATAAGAAAATGCTCAATATGTCAATACAGAGACTTTTAATTTGCTCTTTCTTTATTATGTTTGTTGCCTTGGGACTTTCCGATATGTACTTTGATTCTAATATAAATTGAAATACATGTAATTTGGGGCTACTGACATTTATTGCAATAATTCATGTCTCTCTGGATAAGAATATGGCCACAATGTGTAGAAAAAAAAGTATAGACTCTAGAGAAGTAAGAACCATTTCTATGACCAATAGCAGTCTACTATGATCAGATGCATATTCATATATATCTAGCAAGTTCTCTAACTATGAAGGAAAGTTGTCTCAACTTAAAGAATGTGCATATATATATGTATATATATATATAATATAGACTAAAATGTCTAAAGACACAAAACTAATCACACACACACACACACATGAAAGGTATAACAAAATATATGTTCCTGAAAAATAAAGAAAGGGGGATACACTTTGCCTCATTATCATATGAAGAATCAGTATAAAATCAGATACTCTACCTAATGAAACACACAATTTTTCTACTGATACATTTGCTAAGCTATCTTTTAAAACTACAACTTTTATAATAGCGATTTTCAAATAAATGCTTTTATTTTCCACATTTGTCATCTCAG
This sequence comes from Taxidea taxus jeffersonii, assembly GCA_003697995.1. Taxonomy (NCBI): domain Eukaryota; kingdom Metazoa; phylum Chordata; class Mammalia; order Carnivora; family Mustelidae; genus Taxidea; species Taxidea taxus. Next base: position 21,846 of record ML098288.1, on the reverse strand, counting down.
TTTCCATAGGGTGGGCATTCTAATGTTCAGGGCTCAAGGTTCTTTGATTTTTTCTCCCACATAATCTAAATCCCATGTCAGTAACCCACGAAGATCAACCATCCCTTGGGTTCCCTCAGTGCTAGAGATTTTTAGACTTACAAATCTCAAACTCTGAGTCACTTTTTCTATATAAACAGGTTTATACCTTGTCATTTGTTCAATCTGCTGACTACTGGACCCACTGTCACTGTCCAGATCTACAGCTTCTCCTTATTCATGTGTGTGTCTATTTTTGACTCCCACAATAGCTGAGTTTTTGTTTGTTTGTTTTGTTTTTGTCAGAGAGAGAGAGAGAGCATGTGTGCACAAGTAGGCTCCCTGCTGAGGAAGGAGCCTGATGCAAGACTTGATCCTAGAACTCTGGGTTCATGACCTGAGTAGAAGGCAGATGCTTATCTGACTGAGCCACCAGGCGTCCAAAAACAACAGCTGAGTCTTGATAGCTTGTCATTTCAAACCTGAGACTCACCAGTACCTCAAGCACATCATTTGATTCTGCTACACCTGCCCCACTGAACCTCAATTTGGTCCTTTACAACTGATGAGTGTCGTTGTTGAAAATTATTACGAAACTTGAGAGAGTATTAAATTGGCAAACTGAGCACTGTTCATACCTGTCACCCTCATGTGTGCCATTCACCTCAAGTCCTTAGGGACAACAGAAAAAGATATCATGAAATAACTGGACAGAAAAGAAGTATAAACTGTGGTAGATTAGAGACCATGAGAAATGCCTAAAAAACAAAACAGATGAGTGCAGACTGAAGGAATCCCCAGCTCAAAGCAAGATATTAGAAGCAGAGATGAAGACATGGAACTAGGGGATTAAGATACACAGATGACACACAGTTCTAACATCTGTTTGAAATTACTTTTGGAAGGAAAAAATAGAGAAGTTTTCAAGGAAGGCAGCACTTAAAGAAAGATTATGAAAAAGCTGCTCAGAACTTCAAAGATCCTCTGGGCTGAAGGATAAATTGAAGATAACACACATGCATGCACGCACACACACACACACACACACACCCCTCGATATGTTTTGATGAAATTTGTGAACATCAAGAATAAAGAGAAAATCTTAAAAGCTATCAGAGTCAAAAGAAAGATTACTTACAAAGAAAGAAGAATCAATTTGACATCAGATTCCTTGTGAGCAACCCAGGATACAAGTATCTTGAGCATTCTAAGGGAAAATAACTTTGAAGATAGAATTCTACACCCACCAAAACTATTATTCAAGTGAGAGAAATAAAGATATTTTTAGAATTAAAGGAACTTTGAAGTTTACTACCTCAGGATTCTCTCTGAAAGAACTGCTAGACAATATAAACCAATAATAAGAAGAAATCCAGGAGGAGAGAATGAGATAAAAGACATAATGGATAGCAAAGAGGGTAATAAAATACACCAAATAAACATAAATGTTTATTTAAAAGCTTAAATGTGTATATTTTAATTTTTAAAATTCAACCACTTAAATATAAAATTTAAAAATAATATAAATGAAGGTTAAGAATGAGGGAAATGAAAGTTACAAAGGAGTAGGAGAAAATAAAAGTATGCTAAGCCTTTTGGTTGTTGTTGCTCTCAGGAATATTAGAGATACTAATTAGCTCTAGATGTTAGAAGAATATGTTTGAACATGTACATTAACAATGTTGAGGTAACTACAAAAGGTAGAAACAAATAATGTATTTATAAAATAGTAGAGGAAAAATAGAACTAAAGAAAAAATTTATCAGCCTTACTAAAGGCAGGCAAGGGGACAAAAATAAACTAGAAAATATGATAAACGAAAAAAAAAATAATTCCAAACATATCAGAAATTATAGAAATGGGAATGTTTTAAATTCATTAGTTAAAAGTTAAGAACTTTTATATTGAATTTTAAAAACCCAAAATCTAGTAATGTATTTATGAGATATGACACAGGCAAATTAGGAATAAAGAGATGAAAAGAGGTACATGTTAAGCAAATGCTAACATGCAAAAATTAGGTGTCACAATGTTAATATTGAAAAAAAAAAGCATTAAAAGAGATGAAGGACTTTTCATGCTGATAAGGAAGCAGGTCATAAAGACATTTCCAAAGGAACACATCTCTATGAAACTAATAAGAATTTTTCAAAGTATGTGAAACAAACCTACAAGAATAAGCTGTCAAAACTAAGCTTATAATTTAAGACTTAATATGCAGCTCTCAGAATTTCATAGGAAATTTGGGCTCTTTCCATAGTTTGGCTGTTGTTGATAATGCTGCTATAAATTTCTGGGAGCATGTACCCCTCTAAACTAGTATTTTTGTATCCTTTAGGTAAATCCCTAGTAGGGCAGTTGATCGATCCCAAATGTCCACTGACAGATGAATGTATAAAGAGGAAATGGTATGTAGTGGAATATTACTCAGCCATGAAAAAGAATAAAGTCTTGCCATTTGCAAGGATATGGATGGAGCTGAAGAGTACCACACTAAGTGAAATAAGTCAGTCAGAGAAAGACAAATATCATATGATTTCACTTATATGTGGACTTTAAGAAACAAAACAAATGATCATGGGGGGAAAAAAAGAGAGAGAGGTAAACCAAGAAACAAATACTACACTATAGAGAACAAAGTGATGGTTACCAGAGAAGTGGATGGGGGGTGGGGGGTTAAATAGGTGATGGGGATTAAGGCATACACTTGTTGTGATGAGTACTGGGTGTTGTATGTAAATTTTGTACCCGAAACTAATACTACCCTGTATGTTAACTGAAATTTAAATAAAAACTTAGAAAAAAATGAAATATATCTTATTAGAAAATCCAAGAGGATCTATTTTTAAATTGTTAGAAATAATAAGAAGAATCAACAAAGTAGCTAGATACAAGCTAAATGCATAAAAATCATATTTCCTTTACACTGAGATCAATATATACAATTTATTTTGTATACACCATCAATATCCATTTGAAAATGTAATACAAGATTTATAATTAATTATGACAACTTTATCTCTCTTTTCCCTTCCAAACCATGTTAACATTACCAAATTATTAAGCCACAGGAAAAACAACAGGCAGTAGAAAACAGTGAACTCAAGATGTGCCAATTCAGATGTTAAGAAAGGAAGGCATAACTGACTTAAGTGACAAAGAATGTTACCACCTAAGTGCTTATAGAGTGTGGGAGGTGGTAATGGAAATATTGATGGCAAGGGACCCAACTGACTCTGCAGACCTTCAAAAGGTTTTAATACTTGGAAGCAGTAGGGACCAGAAATATAAGAAAGACTTTGCATGGGGCTGAAAGAGAGAGCCTGGTTGAAAATCTATATACAGAATAGCTGAAACTCTGTGTTTCCTCTCCTAATCAGTGAAGTCCTGTACTGTCAGAAGGAGGTTTACTCTCTGCAAAATTGAATGGGTTGTATTCTGAACTCAAGTATCAGTCTCATTAATGGGTAGGTGTTCAAGGCAGATACAAGTGTAAATATTAACTCTTAAGCACCCTCGTCTCATTTTCTCCTTACTTCTGCTCCTTATTTTCTGCTTACTTCTGCTCTGGCAGGTCAGAAATTAAAATCACCCATAAGGGGGAAGAAATCTTCAGATGCTGGCTCATCCTTCACTGAGATACTTTGAAATCTTTCATTAAGTCCATCTACCTATATAGAACTTCAAGTCGCTTTTTAGGGCCTTGCTTCTATATATGAATACACAACCAGTGATACTCAGATAATTGAAAAAATATTCCAACATGGAAAAAAAAAAAAGGTCAAGAACAGAAAAAGTGAGGGAGTGAGGAGAGACTATGGTGGTAACAGAAAAATAAGAACTTCAAAACAGTCTAAGTCCTTCAGAAACTGAGAAAATGAATTGCACCTACAAAACAAAACCACTAGGGAAAGATTATCAGATGAAAGAAAAGGTCCTATTCATAATGACAATAGAAACTATAAAACAACTCAAATACATTTAACAGGAGCTTCATGTAGAAAATTATAACATTTAATTAAAGGGCACAAGACAAGACACGATTAAACGGGCAAATATATTATATATGGGAATTGGAGAATCAGTGTCATATAAATGTCAATCTTTCCCCAACTGATAAATATATTCAATACAATTCCCATCAAATTTTAATTTTCTTCTTTTAGTTTGGCAAGCCAATTCTAAGCCATAGAGAAAATCAAATACAAAGAATGTCCAGAAAGTCTAAATAAAAAAAAGAAGAAGAAGAAGAAAGAAAGAAAAGAAAGAAGCATACAGGGTTTTCCCAATGACATAAAACAGAATAATATGTAGTCAGATGATCACCATCCCTATTTTGCACATGAGGGTTTGGAGAGACTAAGTTACTTGGCCAATGTCTCATGGTTAATGAGTTAGGAGGAGGAGTTAAAACATGGTCTCCGACTCTAGGGCTTGTGCATTTCCTTAACTCTGTCACACTGCTTTCTGACAATTTTTTTTTTTGCACATCCATCGTCTAATCCTCACAACAATTTATATCCTCTCAACTTTCCTTCTTATTCCTAAATCAGATAACCTTGCCTTCAACATTACAGATGAGACAAAAACTATCCATATTATTGATATCTTCATATTCCCTATACTCTTTACCCCCTTCCTCCTTTCCAAATCAGGCCCTTCCCCTTCCAGGAGGCGGTGTAATAGAGTTAAGAGATAGACCCTGGAATGGCACTGTGGGTTCACACAGACTGCTGCATTTACTGGTTGTTACTTAAAATCTGTGTGCCTCTCTTTTCTCATAAATAAAAATGAGGATAATTACAGCTTCTACCTCATAAGACTTTTGTAAAGATTAAAGAGCATGATACATAAAAGTTTGGTATATAGTAACAATGCTTGATCCTATATTTGGTCAACTATATACTCATCTCCTTTAGTTAGTTCCTGTATACCTATATACATAATTTCTTAGCCTTCAAATCTGTTGAAATCTCTATCTTCAAATAACCAACCAATCAACTTTCTTTTTATTGGTTTATTCACAGTGGTTCTCATTGGGTTGTTCTCTCTCTTTCCAATTGTGGTCAAATTTCTTGAAAGGTTAAGCTATCCATCAGCTTCTTTACTACACGTGTATACATTTTCTTTCCCTCTAGCATCTTTCCTCAGTTTCCCTCTTATAGGAATCACCCATGACTTTCTAATTTCCAAATCTAACAAATGGAATTTTTTTTTAAGTCTCCCACAAAGACTTTGGACCTTAACGTGCTCAGAGAGTCTTTAAAGTTTTCCCTAGCTCTAAAATTCTACAATAGCATGAATACTGCCTAATTGAAAGTGTAACGGGGCTATTCATTTCTTGAATTAATTTTGGCAATTTATATTTTACCACAAATTATCCATTTCATTTATATTTCCCAATGTCTTACTATGTGATTGTAGATAATGTTCTCATAAATTTTAAGAAATACTATTTTTTTTGTTTCTAAGGTTGCTTATCTATGTTTCCTATTTCTTGGTCAAAGATGTCTGCTTTACTAATTTATTTCAAATTTTAATGATTCCTTAAGTCCAACTTTCTAGAAAAATATTATTACATTAATACCGAGATGAATTTCTTAAAGTGTAAAATATAATTATTTATTCTTTTCATTTGGCAGACTTTCAAGGATTCTAAGGGGAAAAAAAAAAAACTATGTTTACCTTATTCCCAGCATTCAAATAAATCAAAGGGTGTTAGCATTTAAAAATAAGCAATCATTCACACCAGTTATGTAACTATTTCAAAAAGCAAAAGAGAAAATGCTTTTGAGGAGAGATATAGGATATTTAAAAAAAACAAAAAAACTTCCAAGGAATAGAGAATACAGAGAAGCTTGTTTTTGCTAGAAATATGAAAAACAGAATTTTGAGATGAAACACCTCAGTAGAATATTTAGAAACTCTCAAACAGTATCAATATCTGCATACTTTAAATGCAGTATTTATGGGGAAATCGAGAATTACTGAAGTTACTGCAACATTTAACAATCTCAGACGAGCTGGAATCATTCCTCCATATGAAGCAATTCTTATTTGAATTATTTAGATAATTTCCTCCACTCTCACACTAGTTTGTCTGTAATAAATAGACAACATGATGACTATAGTTAACACTGCTGTATGACATATAGGAAAGCTGAGGGTAAGTCCTAAGAGTTCTCATCACAAGGAGAAATTTTTTCTTGTTTTCTTTCTTTTCTTTTCACTGTGACTATATGAAAAGATGGATGATGTTGGCTGAACCCATTGTGATCACTTCACAATATGTGTAAATCAAGCCATTATGCTGAATGCCGTAAACCTATACAGTGATGTATGTCAGTTATTTATTAATAAAACTGGAAAAATTGTAAATATGTGTATCTTGATATTCATGTAGAATAAAACATGTTCAAGACACATACCATATAATTCTGAGACGCACCTGTAATTCCTTACAAGTGAATGATGTTACGGGAAGAAATTCTGCTTCATCACTATAGTGATTTCAAAGACAGCCCTTTTAAGGTTGCACTAATAACTATTTACATGATTCAAAAAAGAAGTTTTTACAGACTAAAAATAAATTACTGTGAGTGTGAAATAAGTTAATGGATAAAAAGGGCTTGCACAAAGATAACACAAAACTCCATGTATAGTAAGTGCTCAGTAAATAATAGCTGTTAATAATAAGGTCATAATTAAAAGCATAACTAATTAAACCATAATTAAAATACATGGTTTAATTTTTATTTGGCATAACAAACATAACTGAAAATGTTATGACTACATTTTAAAGGATGATAAAAACTAACTTATCAAGCACCTACTCTGTCTTAAATATCAACTTTGTAACAATGCTGTAAGGTAAATATTTCTGTATGAGGAGATGAAGCTCAGAGAGGTTATGTAACTTGTCTGAAGTTACACAGGTAGCAAATGAAGGAGCAAATGTTCTTTTCATTACCACATGTTGGCCCTTTGCTGACATACTTATATTTCTATGGTTATACTATATTATTTCAAGCCAGTGCAAATAGTTGTGCAATAGCAGGATAGAGATGGTAAATAAATAGATGCTACGATATACAAACAAAAATGACATCAAATGATTAGTCTTTTTTTCCAAATCACAACCAAAAGAAGAATGCATCACAGGCTAACTGAACATAATAATAATAATAATAACAATAATAGTAATAACAGTAATAATAATAATAAAAGAATGCATCCTTTAAAAGTATAGTTTTGGTTATGAAGAGCCCATCAACACATGTACAAACATAGTTTGAGGTTATCTGGACAGAGCAAATCCCAATGAGATGTCCAGTGGGAATTGTGACCACAAGCTTCATCATTTCATAATTAAAGGTTTTATATATTAATTCCATTAAAACTTTCTGTTAATGTCACTTCATTCAACTTCCTTCATTCCATAGCTGCTGTGACATGCTAGATCAACAGCTATGTCATTTGTAGACAACTGACAAGTGTCTCTCATAGATCCAAATACTTAGCTTGTGCATTCCTCCTCTTGGATATAGTGGAAAATATCAACAGAAGAGATTTTATAGGATTTAGTTTTCTCTTAAAAACTCTTGTTTCACTATTAAAAAGTTGAAATACCTGCTTAAAAACTATGGTACAAAACTATGATAAACATTATTATCTCTCTGATTCATCTTTTTGGGAAAAAACACTTTGGAAAACAGAAGAAATTGCTAATATAAAGTCATGCATGGTATGAAATAATGAATGAATGAAGAAAAATGCAGTTGCTAAATTTGAGAACCTCAAACAATAACAATTCTTATTTGCTAGACTTTTATAATTTCATGCTAAAATAAAGCAGTACTATTAAAAAGGAAAGAAATGCTAGATAGATGTCAATAGAGATAAAAATCTGTTTCACAGATGTCAAAAATATGTATCTTGCAGAAAACATGTTCATATTTTGAAGACCTTGGAAAGTTTGTCACACATAACAGGAAAATCTGAGTCTTTGAAATGTGTCCTTTGGGAGACTAAACATTTGTACATCGTACACAGCAGATGCTTCATTATACACTGTTATCTCCAGGCTTAGAAAATGACAATTTTATTCAAAATGAAATATAATTAAGTCACTTGCTAAACAGGGCCAAGAGTTCAGCTAAAGCTTTACTAATAATTTAGAAATTTTATAAAATGTGTTATAAGCTCTAAGATTTCTCTGAGTATTGATTTACACTGTGTTCTATAACAGAAGAGAAAAATCAATTGTGAGTAGAATTATACCCTCCAATGTAATGAAGCACCATATAGGGTCACTCAAAAAAGGATGATAGTAATGGAAATACAAAGTTGCCTTCAACTTGTATCAAGCAAAGAAAATAAAACTTTGTAGCTTTGTTGTTGAGGTTTCTAGACAAAGTGTTTCTCTGAGGACTGGGAAGGCAAAGGAAAGTAACTCTTTTATATCAAAAAGACATTTGCTTATTCCATTTATCAAGTTTAATCACCAGTCTGACTTGGTGTCACAAAACTATTTCAATATGGAATGCAAATAGTTTTTGATTTAGAGGTGGCATAGTATGAAAAGGTCCTAGTCTGCAGAGGCAGGCTAGTATTTCTCACCCTTGGTTGCGCCATAAGATCATCTGGGGAGCTCTAAAAATGTGGAACTATTAATGCTATCCCCTAAGATTCTGATCTAGCCAGTCTAGGGCGGAGCTTCAGCATCAGCATTGCTAAGGCTCCCCAGGTGATTCTAACGTGCAGCCACCGTTCACAATCGGCAACTAGAACAATCACAGACTGACTCCTAGCCATGGAAGCTACCAAATGTGTGACCTTGCACAAACTATTCACTTCTCACAGCCTCAAAGTCTTGGATCTGTTGGATGAGAGCTAAAGTATCTACTACTTTGGGTTGTTTTAAGATTACACATAATAAATGTAAAGTGTTTAGTTCTCAGGGGGTTCTAAAAAGTATTAAACAGTAATGACCATTCATGCAAATTCTCAACCCCTTGGAGTGATTTACCTCATCTTAGGCAGTTCCTAAAGTTCTGTAAAGAGTAATGAAAATGGAGTCCTCTGCTATGTATTTATATTTTAACTTAGAATGACCTTAAGAACTGATAGACTTCTTTATAGATTCTGCTATGAAAATAGAGTCAAATAGCTAACAATGAAGGGTGGGGGGGGGG
>ML098288.1:0-12234 GCA_003697995.1 Taxidea taxus jeffersonii | reverse complement strand
GGGGGGGGGGAAGAGCACAACAGAGTAAGGCTTGTCTTAAATTATGCTAAATGTGATCATTGGGCCAGTTTTAGGACTTTGGGCATGTTGATTTAGGGAGATCTCAAAGAACTTCTACTCCAAAGTACCAGTGTCAACACTGAGTTTGAAGTTCCATTTGTGTTTACCTTTCAAATCCCTAATTGCTTATCTCTGAGCCACCCAATCCCAGATATTTCAAACCCAATATGTCTAAAAATTAACCTTTCACTCTCCCGGTTAAGCCAGCTTCTCCTTTTGTGTATGGACTTCACTGACCTCTCTATTTCTATGACCTTAGATGGGGCCATCACTCATTCTCTCCTGACGTATTAGTGATAGCGGGAGATTTCTGTGAAGAGAGCACCCTTCTATTGGCCCTACTTCCTTTGGCAAGAATGAAGTGAAGCTCCAGACCTAAGTATGACAAGATGTTCCTATTCTTTCCCCTCTACAAGTTAAAAAAAAAGAAAGGTCTTAGAATATATCTGCCAATACTAAGTCCTAAATAAATATGACTCGTAGTTAGTATTTTAATAATTACTCCAAGGGGAACCGAGTACAAGATTTATTTCTACAATGAGAAATACTAAAGTATGTTTAAATGTAAAGTGAAGAATCAAATAAAGAAACTGTAAGGGGACAGGAGAAATCTGATAAAAATGAAATTTCAAGCACATAAGAAGAACTGGCCTTTGATAAGAAGAAAGTCCTCTCTTGATTTAAAGCATGCAGGAAGGAACAAAGACTAGGTGAAAATGTAGATAAGATAGCATACGTTATGATGGGAAAGTAACACGATGGCTACCAAATTCTTTTTGAAGTAGAAGTTGAGCCTGTTGTTAAAGCTAAAGATGTAGCAAGGAGATCAGTGGTTTGAATATTGAACAAATCAGAAATTCTCTTGAGAACTGGAAAACCACTAACTTGGAATTGCCAGGCAGCACTGAAGCTACTTTGAGCTGAGTAATCATGCATTTATCAGCTCCAAAACCAGACTATACAGCACAGACCTCCCTCCATCCACCTCTGAAATCATGAATTCTAGTCCCCTGAAAAAGTAAAGAAATTCTGGTTTTGCTATTTTTCTGGAGGGGTTTTCTCTGGGTTCCTGTTTTAATGGACCATCTGGTACATGGCTCCATTTTCTCCCCCCTTTGACTACACATGATACACTCCTTACTATTATGTCCAAGGAGACACAAACCAGCTCTATGGAAACAATGGGAGCTAGCTACTACCAAGAACAAATCAAGATTTTAGTCCATTGGTTGGGAAATGCTGAAATCACAATGCAACAAATCTCTTATACTGAAGCAAAATTGAAGAAGTGTCTCAAGCCTCTTATCTTTTGATAAACAATTACCTTTAAAAGTTTAGAAACCTACCAGGCTCGATTCTCAGTTTCTCAGCAGGTGGAACAGATGACTACAGTCAGAGTACTATAATCCAGATTGGACAAAAATAACAGATGGCAAAACACACTATTTCTAGTACCATTACTTTTACAAGCAACGGCTATAAATACCTTTTTGGAAGACATTCATTTATTGGAAAAGAACAGTTTAGTCCACACAAACCTTAAATGATCTTTTCCTTTACCATGTCTTAAAAGATTTATCACTGAAGAATTTAGCATCAAAATAGTTACTGAGTACCCATGCATGAAAAATCCGGCATGAGGCAAGTTTTAAACATTTTACACAAAACCATAAAAATTACATATGTGTAAAAACACACTTGTGTGCATTTATGACATATGCATGTGTTTAAGTTGGATTACTGTAATGAGTAAAGTCAAAAAGATAAGGATACTTCATATTCTGGATTTACTTTTTTTGATAAGACAGTTTCCTAAAATTATTTAATTTCTTTTATCACTATAAAATAGAACTGAATTTTATTAGTACAGTTCACTTTTAAATCCAGGGTCTAATCAAGACTAACAAAAAGTTGGTTGAAAGGAGGAAGGAAGTACATTTTTTTATAAAATGTTTTGGGGGGGTGGTCTGTGGGAGGCGGAGAGGGAGAGAGTCTTTAGCAGACTCTCTGCTGAATGAGGAGCCTGACACAGCGCTCGATCTCACAACCCCGAGATCAATGAGCTGGGTCAAAATCAAGAGTTGGATGCTCAACCGACTAAACTACCCAGGCGCCCCAGGAAGTACAGTATTATTTTACTTTATTTTCACAACATTAAAAAATTAGTAATGTATTACACAATAACCTCAAACTTTGTTTAGAAATGGTGACAGCTGGATCACAATGTTTCTTGGTTGAGCACAGCTTTGTTATGAAGCTCCTTTGGTTTCAGTATGACATGTCCTGCTTTATACCATTTCCTCTTATCATATTTAAGATTTTTATTACAACCAAGTAAAAAGTGTCAAGAGGAAAATAGAAACAAAATCCCAAAGACCATTATGTCAAAAATAGATATTACCAAATATTTTAAGTATAGTCTTCTATTCTTATATCATGACTTTAAATTATACAGTTTAAAGTAATGTGGATGAGCTGAGAAACTCCCTCCATTTTTACTCACAAGTATAACAGTAGTGTAGGGAGAGAAAAAGAGATCTGGGCCCAAGGTTGATGGGGAGAGGGTGAGGAGGGGTGGAGAAAGAGTTGAAATGTGTTCCCAGTCTTCTCTAAAGAGCTATAATTTCATTCTCCTCATTTTAAGAGGGTGAAAACTGTTCCTCTCACCCCACCTCCAACCTTGCCTCCTTCTATTCTTCTCCATACATTTTTGCCTTCTGAGGAGAGGCGTGGCAGTAGTCAAAGTTAGTATTGGAGCAGGAAAGAGAGAAGAAAGAGAATCCAATTACGTCTAACAACTTGTCCTCCTACTTTGACCACAATGTCTTAATGCCAGGATTCCACAAGGAAGAGAGCTTTGTGCAGAATCGACTTGATTCAAATGAACCAAATACAGTACTTTATAAATAACTGAATCATTTCAAATCAAGCTAATATTATATAAATAATATCTGTCTTTTCTAAGTACCTACTTATTTATCTTATTCAGTTCAATATGAATATGCCGAGCGTATATTTCTAAAAGGATTCGGATTATGATTCATATTCAGTTCTCAATTACAGCCTCTCAATGCATGAAATATTCTCTTGTAGTAAATGAAGCACTTTGAGAAGAATACACATTCTTTCAGGTTTCTAGGATCCTATTTAATGCAGGACTATAGCATATAATGATTGTATCTCTGAATAATACACCACCTTTTTTTGCTCCCTGAATTCAAAATCACTTTCTCTTACATTATTCTATTATTTGTTGGAAACTTCTATTCTTATGCTTATTTCAGTGATTATAGCTTCCTAGGGTCAGGTTTGTTTTCCTTTTATTAAATCCAGTGTAATACCTAGTACGTAAGTTTTATCCAGTAAATATTTATTGCATGAAAAAAATTAAGAAAATAACTCTGTTATTAATAATTTCAAAGGAGATTTTGGTCTGAATATATATGTTCTTGCTTAGTGATAATTATGTGTGAGGAATTCTTTATCACTATTGTAGAAAAGACCAGCTTCCTCAATCCTTGCTCGGTCCTAGCCCACATGGCAGAATCTAAAAAAAAAAAAAGTAATCTCTGAGCACATGGGGATCCAGAATAAAAACTAACTTCCCAGCCTTTCTTTTTAAGGTCATATAATTAGATTCTTGCCAATAGAAGATTAACGACAATAGTATGGGAAACGTTGGAAAGTATCTTTTTCTTCTTTCCTTGTTTGCCTTTGTTATCAGATGGAATATTTACATGATGGCTGGAGCTAGTTACAGTAATCTTGGACCCTGAGGTGGAAATTTCAAGGCAGAATAAGGTCAGGAAGAAATGGGCCCCTTATGACCAGGGAGCTGCCTACATTTATGTGAGCATAAAATAAACTTTGATCTTTTCTATATCACTCTTGTTTTGGGTTTTTCCCATAATTCAGTTAAGCCTAATTGTTACATTTGGTATCAATACATAAAAGACAGACATGTTTCATCATGCTCTCTCTAGATAAAATATTATATACTACGCTTAAATAAATGTGACCTATGAACCAAGTGGAATAAATTTATACTTATTTTCTAAGCTCTGAAACGAACCCAAATATTCACACTTCATTTAATAGGCTCTGAACCATTTATACCTCAACACTGAATCCCCGTCATTTAGGAATAATATCTGTGAAGTGCAGTAAGTTTTAAAAAGAACTTTAATACTCCCTAACTCAGAATGCCTGGGTGGCTCAGTGGGTTAAGCCTGCCTTCAGCTCAGGTCATGACCTCAGGGTTTTGGGATTGAGCCCAGTATGGGGCTCCCTGCCCAGCGGGGAGTCTGCTTTTCCCTCTGCCTCTGCTGCTCCCCCTGCTTGTGCTCTCTCCCTCTCTCTGACAAATAAATAAATAAATAAATAAAATCAATCTTAAAAAAAAAATTCTTTCTCATTTGATCCTTATATCTAACAGAAGTAGATATAATCACTGTAATTTTAATTTTATGGATGAACAAAACATGCCCAGTGAAGCTGAGAGACTTTCCTAAAGTCACACAGTAAGGATCCAAAGTCATGTCTTTTGATTTATTTCAGGTCTCATTTACTTTCCTTCACACCAAATGATCTTAGTGGATCTGTTTGAATTAGAAATGACCTGTAGCATCTAAAATTATTATACTAGAGCAGATCTTCTCACAAAACATCTAAAATTCCTCACGAAACAAAATTCTTACCTTGTCCCTCCCTGACTTCCTAGTATATGCATGTCAAGATTCCTGTGTTTCATATTGTCCTCAATGTGACATGGCCACCAGAATTTACACTTGAGTTTAAAATTTAACACATAACATGGAATGAACCACCTCACACCCTTATTTGAGATTGGGCGCTCTGTGGCAAAGAAAGAGTTAACATGTGTGCCAGGCATCCTAACTTTTCCTCCATCAGCAAGACCACTTCCCCTAGTTCTTCCATTAGGATGTTCAGTTGGCCCATGATGAATGAGAACTACTAGGTATGTGATCCTTCTGGTATCGTTTACTATAGATCTTGAACCCAGAACGTGACAGGGCTTAGGAGAAAAAATATTCCACCTGTTTCGGTAAATAAAGGCAGAAGTAGGTCAAGCAAAGCACTTGCAAAAGTGTCTGAGAAAGGTTTAGAGGAATCTAGGAGATACGGCAATAATGTAATGTCCACTTAACTATTTTAAATAGTATGTTGCAGAAACTCAAAATATACCAATATTAAAACAAAACAAAACAAACACCCTCACTTTTTTTTTAACCTGACTTATTTTTAATGTGGATCACTCAAGAATGAAGACAACTTTTAGCCTTGCTTAAAATGTAGCACTTGGCACAAGTGTGATTCTGAAATCCCTAAGAAATGCAGCTGTATTTTGTAATCAGTTGCTATATGATGGATTCTTTAGTATCCTAACTTTATAAAGGATAATGACATTAAGATAAATTGTTAGAATCAAATACATGTCGATAAAAAGGAGTCATTACTGAGAATGCAATGCAGCTCTGCTTCATACTCTACTTTGAAACTAGGGTAGGAGCCTAATTAGGAAAGCAAGAATGTTGTTGGTGACAAAAGAGGCTATTTTTACAAACATAACTAATACAGTGTCTTGAGAAAGAAACAAAAAGAGAGGAGAATGAGAAGGTTTCAGTCACGTAAACCACAAACTGCAGTGTAGCGTGATAGGGTCTACTTAAGAAGCTATTACCTCTAGGTGAGTGTGAAAAACACGATGGGACACTCTGGGAGATCTTGCATGACCTCTAAAGTCTGCGATATGCCCTCATACGTCCCACTGGTCCCTGTCCTACTGGATCAGCACCATAAGCTCATCTCACATTGCATTATTTAGTTTACTTGTTTGTCTCTACACTCCTCCCCTTCCTCCCCCCTCCCCCCACCAACCCCAGCCCTGACACACACATACACAATAGGATTGAAGTATCAAGGAAGGAGCTTCCATTTGCTTTAATTTTGTTGCTGTCATTGTATAACCCCCAAACTAAGTACTGAGCCTGACCTGTGTTAAGAAATAAAAACACTCATGTGCTGAATGAATGAGTGACAAGTGAGAGAGTTACACTGAATGAAGGAGCAGCTTCTGTCTTTGCATGGCTGTATTAACATGCCTAGTAATCTCCCTGAATGTAAGCTTCCTAAAGCAGTTCTATTTTCAGTTCACCCCTCTATATGTTACTTTGCCCAGCACATGGGTTATCGATGATTCACAAATGAAAAGATGTTCTTGTTTTTCCCGTGAGTAAAAAGAGGCAACATGTTATATTTTTACATGATGGAGGCTAGAGACTTCAGATAAAATCAAAACAAAAGATAAATCTTAGTGATCTTGCTTTATAAAGAAATTACGTGTTGGATGATAATACACCAAGACATCATTGGGCTTAGGTAGATAGTAGTATGATGGTTCTAGATGATTCATGACATATTCTGAATTTCTATGGTGTAAAAGAAAGTTCATATTAATCTACTAATCCCCACAATAACATGAACATATATTTAGAAGCAATGATAAAAGACTATACAGGGGCTAGAAGAGTAAGAGAAAGCTCTGTGGTCAAAGAAACACCCGATGATTATTTACCTGAGCTTAAGACCAGGTGGCCTACTTAAACCAGATCTTGATGAATGTGACCACGCCCTGGGGCTGGTGCCTATTGAGCTAGTTGGTTTCTGTTTTTCTCTCCTCCCATTCCGCCCACCACAAATTCTGACACACTCATCTTAATTGGCCCCAGAGTAACCGTGAAGGCACTTATATGCAGAAAGACATAAATCTGACCCTTAATACTAAAAAAAGGATTAAAGTGAGTTAGGAGCATCTCATTCATAGCAGAAAGGCAGCAACATATTATAAATGAAAGATAATCTCACAGTTCTAGTCAGGAAGTAACTCATGTTCTACCAATCTCTATTGACCAGAAAAAGTAAACTTTGTGAAAACAGTAATAATCACTATAATAATGGCTTGTGGAACTCTTAAGACGTGAACATTTTGTGATCAATAATCTGAGAGGGATTAAATAATGTTCCTTTGTTTTAGGAACAAATATATATATATATATTTTTTTTTAATTTTTATTTATTTATTTGACAGACAGAGACCACAAGTAGACAGAGAGGCAGGCAGAGAGAGGAAGGGAAGCAGGCTCCCTGCTGAGCAGAGAGCCCGATGCGGGGCTCGATCCCAGGACCCTGGAATCATGACCTGAGCCGAAGGCAGAGGCTTTAACCACTGAGCCACCCAGGTACCCCTGTTTTAGGAACAAATATATTTAGGATAAATATAATTTAGGAAATTGTATTTTTTTAAAGATTTTATTTATTTATTTGACAGACAAAGATCACAAGTAGGCAGAGAGGCAGGCAGAGAGAGGAGGAAGCAGGTTTCCCACTGAGCAGAGAGCCCGATGTGAGGCTTGATCCCAGGACCCTGGGATCATGACCTGAGCCGAGGCAGAGGCCTTAACCCACTGAGCCGCAGGCACCCCAGGAAATTGTATTTTTAATGATCATTAAAATTCCTTTTTGGGGGGCACCTGGGTGGCTCAGCTGGTTAAACATCTGCCTTCAGCTCAGGTCCTGGAATCGAGCCCCACATCAGGCTCCCTGCTCAGTAGGCAGTCTGCTTCTCCCTCTCCCTCTGCCTCTGCCTCTCCCCTTGCTTGAGCTCACTCTCATATTCTCTCTCTCTCTCTCTCTCAGATAAATAAATAAATAAATAAATAAAATTCCTTTCGTTTGGTTTGTTTTTTTTGTTGTTTTGTTTCGATTTGAATGGCTACTATGTGCCAAGTACTGAACTAAGTGGTTAGTTGCATTACTCTTAACCTTTACAACAATTCTTCCAGAAAGTATTATCAATGACTCTTATAATCATATACAAATAAGGAAAATGAGTCTCCAACAGATTAAGCAAGAAGATCAAAGTCCCCTAAAATATAATAAGCTATGCTGGGATTCCAATCCAGACTCCCTGAACTCCTCAGCCCATGCTCTTACGTGATTCCATATTTCCTCTTAAATATTTGAAAACTACAGGTTCACACCTGATCCACAACAGACTTGGTGACTTACACATGCTATTAGCTACAATCCGTCATTTGCAAACCATTTGTTTTTTAAAGACTTTATTTATTTATTTGACAGACAGAGATTACAAGCAGGCAGAGAGGCAGGAAGGGAGGGGGTGGGGAAGAAGGCTCCCTGCTGAGCAGAGAGCCTGATGCGGGGCTCGATCCCAGGACCCTGAGATTATGACCTGAGCTGAAGGCAGAGGCCTAACCCACTGAGCCACCTAAGCGCCCTGCAAACCATTTTTTAAAAATAGAAAGACTAGGGGCGCCTGGGTGGCTCAGTGGGTTAAAGCCTCTGCCTTTCGGCTCAGGTCATGATCCCAGGGTCCTGGGATTGAGCCCCCATCGGGCTTTCTGCTCAGCAGGGAGCCTGCTTTCCCCCCATCCCCCCACCCGCCGCCCCATCTCTGTGCCTGCTTGTGATCTCTGTTTGTCAAATAAATAAAAATTAAAAAAAAATAGAAAGACTAGCATATACCTTCAGAATTGATAATGTCAATAGACCTAACTAGCCTGTCTAGAGGAGATAACCTGAGGAAAAATAAAGAAATATGATGCCTCTGAAGACAGGAGTCAAAGTGGGAATCAAGAATATAATTCATTACCGACTTCTGTAGAGTTAAGGGCCTCATTCCATCTGATCAAAGCAAAACGGTACAAGACACAATTGGACACATAGCTTGGACATACAAAGACTGACAAAATAGAACTACCAAAAAAGCAAAAATGTAACTTTTACTTGAGTTTAAGGTACCTAAGAGTCCAAATCAATATAGCTAAAACATAAAGATGACAAAAAGTTGCAGCATCTAAGATATCTAGTTTCATTTTTATTAACATCCAGTAGCTATTTTTATCATACTCCCACTGCTAGTAGGAAAAGAATCTAAGAAACATATTATTCAGGAGAGGAAAGAACATTTTAACTTTTTCTTTTAAAATCTTCTTCCTTTTGAAAAAGTCTTTGAAGTCCCAGAATCAGGAGTTTAAACTTCTTTAATATATTCAGGTTATGTGCATGTTATATATCTGTTTTGATTCAAAGTCTGGAGAAAATAAATGGGATTTTCCATGATGATTTAATTATTCATAAAATGTAATTTTTAAGGAGAAAACTTACAACATCAACAACCCAAGGTTTAAAATGTTCAACTTGTTTTGCTCTTCAGTTATAAACCAAGAGTGTTAAAATTTTGGTTCAACTTGGCTGTTAGAAAATAAATATACAACCTCATTTTGAAAAAATTTATGATTTGGTGGAAATTTTTGCTTTGAAAATTATTGAAAGAAGAACAAAACAGAAAATTCAAAAGGAGACAGAAGTATAAGGTGGGTCCCAAACAGAGGCAGAGCTGTGAGAGCATTTGCAGAGCAGGGAAAGCACTCTGAGGTCAAGGACAGCAGCTTTGATAGGAGAGTCATAATTCATAGGAGACCGTTATTACTGAGCTGATGATGGGGTTCTATTTTGTGACTAAACCAAACCCTAAACTCTAGAAATATAAAAGCTACTTTTTCTAGGCCTCTCATTACACAAAAAGCCCTTCAGAAAGAGATTAGTTTCATGTGAAATTAAACACACACACACACACACACACACACACCAGTGTCTCTTATTGTGTAGGAGAGAAGACTTAGGGTGAAAATGAGCATAAAAAGCAAGCAGAGCTTGAGATGAGATGGCCTCCAAAAAGGATCACATGATATGAGAAGAAGTGAATATAGGCCAGAACTTTGTAAGAAGGAATGTGTTGAGTGAGGAACTGCAGGACATAACAGGTAAGATGAGCAACCTGACTAACTTCAGAGAGGCCTCTTCCTGAAACAAGGCTACCTCCTTTCCTTAGAGTATTGACTTGAAAAAACTTGGAATTACAGACTTTTTCTGGGCCACTTTGAGATGTAATTCTTTTACAGCCCAAAAACATCTTTTTTTTTTTTTTTTACAATTTTATTTATTTATTTGAGAGAGGGAGTGCAAGAGAGAGAGAGAGCGAGCGTGAGGGAGCACGCAGGTGAGCATGAGCAGGGGGAGGGCCAGAAGGAGAGGGAGAAGCAGACTCCCTGCTGAGCAGAGAGCCCAATCCCAGAACTCTGAGATCATGACCTGAGCTGAAGGCAAACAAAGCAGATGCTTAAGTGGGTGCCCCTAGGAACCACCCAGGTGCCCCTAGGAACGTCTTTCTTAAGAGCCTAAAAACTATCGCTTTGAAATGTACATTAAAAAGATGGTGTCCCTGACTCCCTATCTCTGCAGAAGGGTAAGAGCCAAATTGAATAAGCAACCATGTGCAAACATGGGTGGCCTAATCACACTGACCAGCCTTCCCCTATCACCCTCCAGTACTTCCCATTAGTTGGCCCCAGAGTTTAACGATCCTCCCTCTTTTTGTTTCGGCAGACTTGAGTTCAATCTCTTTGCCCTATTGTAATTGTCTTCCTTCTCTGTTGCAATAAAAAGTCTTCTTTGTCATTTTTCTAAGCCATTTTTTAACAAGTGTCCAGTGCAACTTTTCTTTTACAAGAGGAATAAGCTTAGTGCCACTGAGTGCCTGCGTGAGTGATCCTAGATGACTCTCATAATAATGGTGTGAGGACACAAGTTCCAAGAGGCCAAGCAACCGAAGTAAATATACTTAGTAAGTGAAAGAACAGGAATTCACACTATGAGCTCTTTCTCAGTAAGGCCAAGTTCTTCTTACTTTTTATGTAAAAGAAAAAGCTAAAAACACAAATGATACATGTAAAAAAAAGAAATTTGACAGAATTTGATTTTGAATATATTTTTCTTACTAAAATCATGCATCAAAACTAAAATGTCTACTTTGAATGCAACTCAAAATAGTACCATTTTAGTGTTCATATGCTTGGCCGCTTCTCCCATTTTAAGGTGCTCCTGATTACCGAATGAGGCCTTTCTTTCTGAGTTCATCTTGTACAATCTGTGAACCATCCTCTGGAGATGTTTGGTTCTCCTTTCATTCAAGGCCTCTGGAAACTGACATTCCCCCTCCCTTCATACCAGTTTTAGTAAGCTGACTGCTGAGGGAGAAAGTTCAGAGTTACCGCCTTTGCCTCCCTTGTATCGTAATGAAGAGTACTTTAGAGGTGGCTTTTCTTGAAGTAGAGGTTTCCTTAATCTGTAATGGAATTAATGAAAAGCATAAAGATGACAGAGTGGGGTCTCCCCAGCCTTTGTTGGGTTAGCATTTATTGGTTCTTTGGACTTCATACATCAACAAGCTCCACTGGAAAAAACCATGATCTCCACTATCAACACTGCAACAAAATTCAGAGGACCAAGGCTTGTTGACCAAACTCCTGAAGTTTCTACCATTGATGCACAGGTGCGGTTTTGCATCATTTAAGCTGCACTGATTACTGAGTGAAAATCTGAGAAAGACAAGAGTCAGGCTACAAGCTGCTTTACTGTGGAAAGATAACAACAGAAGCCTACGATACGGCCAAACTCTGCTTTTTACCCTATTGGTATCTTCAATCTTTTAAACAGGCAGTAGCAGATTTCTCAGAAAGAACAATGTCTACAAATGGATCAATCATATTCCTAGCACGGAGTCCAATGAGCCATGCGATCCCTTGAAGGTGATGACAAGTTCAGAGTTTGGGTTCAGACTTTCTGCTGAGGGCTCCATAAAGCATCATGTCTTGGTCTCTATCTCCCTCATAGGAATGGTCTGAGGATAATATGACATAATCCAAGTGAATGTATTTTGAAATGAAAGCTTGGTAAGTTAGGAGAATTATTTTTATTACTAAGAGAGTGGCCATCTGTTTCTGAAGAACTCAAGTGAGAACATGACTCTTTGCTTTATATGGAGTAATTTTCAGATAATACGTTTTCACTGCCTCCTATGCTGGAACATTACTTGAGCTGAAAGATACTCTGTCTCATAATTCTTTGACATGTGTAGCACTCTAATTATTTTTAAGGAAGACATCAATTCATATTAACTGCTGATACATACAGCCATGTCTCAAAATGTGCACTTGGGAGATGGGAAAAGTAGGATAAGCAAGCAAAGATAACATAAGTAAATAATGAGACCAGAAACACTGCGGAGTCTCT
>RCUC01113452.1:0-41725 GCA_003697995.1 Taxidea taxus jeffersonii | reverse complement strand
AAGGAAAGAAATCATGTGACAAGGAAATAAAACCAAAACGTGGCTCTTTCACAAGAATAACATGTCAGTGTTCAACTATGAGTTCTAATGGGATAGATCATATTTCATCTTTATATCGATGTATATAGTTTAAATACTTAGCTACTGTAGCATGTTGGTTCAGATGAAGAAAAAAAAAACTCTACTGTTTGGACTAGATAATCTAGATACCATCAATTATTCATTTCTTTATCCTGTGACACCAAAATTCACCTTGGAGATGACACTGATTGGCCAGCAGTATGTATTTATTCCAAATGTTGCATAAAAATTTACCTTTCAAAAATTCATTAACTTCACAAGCTAAAGTCTGAGCTTCTAATTTAGCTCTCTTACTTAAAGTTTAAATGATCAGTTCAGAAGCTTAAAATTATCTTTGAAACTAAAGTTGCTTTTCTTAAGATGAATGCTGACTTGGAGCACTGTCACTATTAGAGGCACTAATGCCACTAGCAACGAGAAACAGTATCACCACAGATAAGTATATGGTACAAAATGCCCAGGGGCTGGAAACTCACTAGTCATAGGATTTTGGCAGCAGCATCATTTGATATTTAACCATTTATTACATAGTATTAACACACCAGCTTCAAAGATGTGCACTCCCTTTAGGACACTCAGGAGTTACAAATTCATTGTGATTGCATAATTTGTATTGCACAGTTTTATAAAAAACATAAATACTGGCTATTCTAGTTTTAAATACAAAATACAGGTTGTATACTTTTAAATCTATAATCTGGTTCAAGTGCAAATCAGGTGCTTTCTTTAGTCCTTCCAAAAAAGGCATTTTTAATATTTTTGGCACAAATGAAATTTCATCATGCCAACAATTCTAATTACAATACATATATCCAAACCTTTAGAGTAGCAATCATATACATACAGTATAAAACTGATTATTTACAAATGTACTAGGGATTAATGTCATCTTTGTGGGTGAATCAGAATTAGGTAGCCATACCCACACTAATAATAATTATAAAAGTTACAGGAGTTTCCTTTATTTCATTTGCTTATGCTGGTTGCTGTGGGTTGACATTCATATGAGGAGGATGTCCTAGAAGACCAATTCTTTGTTTCTGCTTCCTTTGTTCTGTCATCTGGAAAGTTAAAAAGTTTCATCATTAGACCCAGACACTTCCTGTACGTCAGATCGTATACTGAACCATAGATTTACCTCTGTGGTTATGGTTTATACTGAAACCCACTTTCTACAAATAGTGTACCGTCACTAAATCAAACACTCAGAACTTCAAAAGGGACATCTTCCTAGGCAGAATGGGGAATTCGGTGACCTAGTCATGCAATGTGGCATTCAGAAGTATTGCTTACTATTTGTTTCATAAAGAAGCAAAAAAACGATAAAAGCACAGGATTCTTGATTGTTTCCCAAATCCATTTCCAAATGATTTAAAGGCTCATTGGAAATGGTGGCTTTCTGTGGGGGGAACAGCATACCAAACTATCAAGAGAAGCAGTGTGTTTAGAATTCTATGTTTGAGAGGGACTATGTCCATGGTCTTCAGGGGGTCCTGATTCCATTTCTCAGTGATTCCAGAGTAATTCTGGTTTGAGAGGAAAAAAAAATGATGTAGCACCTTGAGGAAAATGAGGAATGTCCTCACATGCCACTGAGATCAGAGGGACTAAATGTTATAAACAATGCCCTAGGCACTCAGTGGGGTCTGTTCTTTGCCATCCACAGACACAGGACTGATTAAGGTCAGGAAAGACCATTTCCTAAGACTGGTCAAATGAAAAAGTGCTTTCAAAACCCCAAATAAGAGGTTGTTACTATTCATTTGGCTGCTGAACCAAATCACTTTTCATATTGATGGGCAGCTAGCTCTGTTCTAGATATTTTAGGGTACATTTAGTGTTCCGCATTAATATTTTTCTTAACCAGTAGGTCCTAGCTCTGGATTTGATGCTGGGCATTTAAGCCAATTAAGATAAAAAGGCTATAATGAAATACACGTTAGATAAAATTGCTGTCTACAAGTGGTTTTAGGTCCTCCATGTAGATTTTTGGTTTCCTAAAATCAGACAAGAATTAGTGTATCCTGGTAAAAAGAACGCGGACTTTGGAATCAGAGCCATTTCCTTATGGTTCTGTGTTATTTAGCTTCTCAAAGTCTGTTTCCTCATTCACACAATTAGGATGATCATTCCTAACTCAGAGGTGGAGAATTGAACAGATATATGTAAACTTTTTGGGAGACTGTCACATAGTAGATGCTTAAGTCTCACTTTTCCCTTGGACTAATTTTTGGTACAAAATATCCTGAGAGAACATAAAACAAGAATAGCTCACCTAGGTTCAGTTTAAAGTCGTTACTTACTCAAAACATGGCAGTTTTCTTTTAAATCAACATACTATTTCTAGGCTTCTGTGAAATGCCTTCTGTTATAATTTAGAAGAGAATTTACAAGGAGTATTTCCAAAAGGTAGCTTTTTATAAAGAATTAGGATATTCCAGCTAGCCTTTGAAGTTTCCTTAGATGAATGACAATCTTTAAAGTAAGTGTTACACACTACACTATACTTAACAGATTCAGCTGAGAAAAGAGAACCTAATTTGACATGTGGGATAAATGCACAATTAGATTAAAATGTAATCTGTATTCATTAATCTTACTACCTAATACTTTGGATACTTCGCTCAGATCCTCCTCCCTTCCGCAACTGACACACGGATGGACACACACACACATACACACTCTCTCTCTTCCCTTGGCAGTTTAACCCTGAGAGGGAATCTAATACAACTTCACAAAGTTTAACAATCTCAAGCATTCTAATGGATTTAGGAATCCTGGGGGACTCAATCCCTATTGAAGGCTACTTTATTTAAGTACTTTCATTTAAAGTTACTGAGGTTTTTCCACTGTCAAAGTTGGCTATTAAACCCTTTGCTGTAATTTTTCTATAAATAACTACTTCCATTTGAGATGATCTTTTATGTTTGCATATGTTCATGCCTGTTGGTTCAGTCAGCTTTTAACTTTCAATCTGTTGGCTATTCAGTCATTTTTTTAAAAGATTTTATTTATTTCTTTATTTATTTGACAGAGATCACAGAGAGGCAGGCAGAGAGAGAGAGAGGTGGAAACAGGCACCCCGCTGAGCAGAGACCCTGACTCAGGGCTCCATCCCAGGACCCTGGGATCATGACCCGAGCCGAAGGCAGAGGCCCCAACCCACTGAGCCATCCAGGTGCCCCTATTCAGTCATTCTCTTAAACAGAAAAGCCTCTACACTGTATTTCCTGTAACAAATGAGTCTTCAGCTGATGGCACACCTCCCTTCCCACTTCTGCAGCCATCACCTGACACCTCATTGCTGCTCCTATTTTAACTTTCTAGGTTTGCCTTTCTAAGATAATGATCACATCACTGGCCCTCCCTCCTAAACCTTCAAACTCCCTACTGATGTACATTAGTGGCCAAATTCTTTGCTCAGGCAGTCCTATTCCTGGTGATTTCAAGTACCCAGTATATACCTAATTTTGTTTTCTCTTTCCGTAGAATAGTGGTTCTTCAACTTTGGCATAAGCCAGACTCACACAGAAGGTCTGTTAAAACAGATCAAAGGGCCCACAGACAAAGTTTCTGATTCAGTAGGCCTGGGGTAGGGCCCATGAATTTGCATTTCTAACAAGTAACAAGTAAGGTTTATGTTGCTGATCTGGGACCACACTGCTGCTCTAGAAAAACTTTTCATGGATTCTCTCTGAAATGGGTCAAAGATCTATCAGGTGATCTTGAACACAAAGTAATTTGGGTATATACATTTTTCTCCAGTAATATTAAGATCTTGGAGAAGATTCTCTACATCTGAGCACAGAAGAGGCACACACATTATCTGAATTCTCTTTTCACCAAACCTGGCCTTTTAGACAGAATAGCTGTCAAGTAAGTGTTAAGTGAGAAGGAATACGGCAACTGCTAAAGGATTGAGCCCTTTTGACAGTGCTCATCATCTAATTATAAGGGAACAAAAATAAAAGCCCTAAGGCTTAAATCAGGCCTGTAAAAAACCAAGGTCAACACTGCTGGCTAGTTAGGTTTCACTGGCCCTCTAGTGCACAGCCTCATAACTTCTGGCTTTATGGGCTCAAATCTACCTACTTACCTATCTACATAATTCACACACAAACTGTATAAAATGTGTGTGTGTGTATAAATTTAAAGTGTATTACATGTTGCTGTTACCTTTATCAAAGTACATAGAAATAATGACCAAAGTGAATCTTCATATTCTCATGCAGTATTTGCTCTGGACATTTGAAACAAAACGACTCAAAAAGATCCATCAGATTCTGATCTAAGGTAACTATATTCAAAATATGAATACTGAAAAATCTATTTTGAATAGTGTGAAATGTCTCATTCGTTGGAGATTCATTTAAAATCCTCATAATTCCCATTTAGCTAAAGGATAAACATTTAAAGCAGTACTCTTCTTCCTATGCATATGAATATAAAAACTAGCTTGAATGTTAGCATTCCTTCTTTTGACTCAGTCTAAACAAGAAGCAAAGAATATTGTAGCTTTAAAATCCGAGGCAGCCAAACGTCGGAAAGATCTTTCATGAAAACACTAAGGGTAGAGAGCAAATAAGCACATTCCACCTCCCAGAACTGGCCTCGATGACAGAAGGCTGGCAAAGGAAGGACCGCTCAGCAGCAGCACACGGATGCCACAATCTGGTTTCTAACGGGTCAACAGTCCGAAAAACTGCTTTCCTGTCACAGCAGGGTCTTGGTTACTCAGATTCTAAACAGCCGGGGAACTCTAAAATCAGCCATGTTTCTAACAAGGAGCCTAAAATACTAAGAAAAAAATCCCAACACAACTCTCAGACACACTTACGTTGATTTAATGTCAACGTACAGATACTTGTTCATGTGCTGAGCTGATCCCTAATACTCTGTCCCTCTCTGTAGCTCTCGCAGTGCACCTCTGAGGCTTCTGTGGCCTGACTCCACTTCTCTCCCAGAGATCAGGCTGACTAAATTGCTTTCCTTCTTTTCCAGTCTGTTCATGCCTCCACTACATACTTACAGGGCTGAATTCTCAGCAGTTTACTGATTTGTTTCCCACTCTAGACTCGGGTGTAGAAGGAGAACAGGTTCTATTCATCTTTGTGACTCAGTACCAAGGGCTGCACCTTGCACATCTATTTCACAAGTGGTGGTTTAAAGAATGAACTGAATTAACCAGAACATAGTGTCATTCCTGGAGCATGCCATGCGTTTTCATGCCTTTGCTCATGCTGATTCCTTTCCTGGGATGCCCCCCCTGCTGCATTCCTGTGCTAGCTCAGAAGTCACCTACTTGTACAGGCTCTACCCCTTCCTCACTCCCAGCCACACACAGGACCCAGTGCCACCTCTGTGCTCCCATCAAGCTGTCTTCCTATCTCGAGTGGGTTGTACAATTTTCCACACTGTTTCATACCGTCAGAGGTCTGTATGCCTGTCTTTCTTGCTAGATTATGGGACCCTAGAGGGCAGTGGTTACCTTAGTCCCCCTTTGAGGTTCCAGGACAGGGAAGGGGACAGAGGCAGTCAGTAAGGTTTAACATTCCATTTTCCAACTGTAAGGCAATTATTCTAATCTTTTGTTATTCCTCCCTTTCTTAAGCAGTTAATGTTCACAAGATAACCATCTTGAATGAAAAGTGCCAAACACTGGAACATGCTAATGTGATCTGGATTTTCAAACACTTTTTGTATTCCTAACAGCATGTAAGGGTTACTGTCTCATAGGAAGCCAGTCACATTTTCAGTAAAGTGAAGCCTCTTCGATATTTGCTCTTTTGTGTTATGAAGAAAACATGCAAAAAAAAAAAAAAAGTAGGTTCTTACATCAGTTCTCCTCCTTGGAATAAGAATGTAAGAGAATCACATTTAGTATTCAGAATCTCTTGGGAGGGGAAACTTCAAGATGAGATTCATCATTAACACTTAGAATAGCAATTCTAATCAACTGTTCTTGGCAATAGTAGGAAAAGTGACACCACCAACCACGTTTTTAACTTCTAACCTTGACAAGAACTTTTTCTCCTCAAATTGGTATTTTAAGAAAACAACCACCAAAGAGGTCAATAGCAGTACAAATTAAAACCAAAGACATTCACATTTATAAACTATCAGTGCTCTATTCTGCTTTTTTGGACCAGAAGATTGAAAAAATAGCTCAGTGATGAAGCAATTTATGTGTTTCCCAGCACTTTTCCCAGTGAATGGTATTCTTTCATAGCAGTTTTAAAAAATATCTGTCACAGAGTTTCTTGCTCATTAATCATTTGTAGGCTTTTATTTTTTAATTCAAAAAGTTTTTTTTCTTCAGAGGGCAGGAATTCTTACAATTGCCATTTAAGAACCAGCAACTCTCTACCATAGCTGCATGATTTCTTATGCAGAACAATTCAATAAATTTTTATGATTGCTATTACACCAAATTTAGTAAAACTGAAAATTTTTCAGTAAGTTGATTCTTAAACAAATGGCCTTAAAGGTTTGTTAAAGGTTACATAATCAGAAAAAAATGCTGACTAATTCCTTTTGAAAGAAACACATTTCCCCCAATAAAAGCAGCTATGCTGAGTTTTTCCTGGGCACCTTAAAACCTAAGCGGAGATCAATCCTGGTAAAGGCACTTGAGATTATATTACTGGTTTTTAGCAATTTATATTACTTCTTTTTAGCTTATAGTGTCTTCCAAGATAAAATGGTTCATATTCATTCACAAGAGAAGGGCTTTCGGTCCAACTGCCAACGTTAAGACAAAAAATGTACAAAGAGCCCAAACCAAGCAGTTTAAACCATACTGGCTTTAATGTCACTTAATAAACCCTAGTCCCTGTGCAATGAATATTTACATATTTTGTTTAAACTGAAATTGAGGCTTAACGGGAACAGTTCTACCTTGGATTTTAACAATGCCAAGTTTCTACTACACTTAGCTGTGTAACATGGCCGTAAAGGTATCCCCCACAGCACTCAAGTGTGGGAGGCAACCTCGGAAACTTTAAGGCTCTTTTAAAAAAAATGAGTAAGAATTTAAACAGCCAATCTGAAAGGCAAACCAAGGTACAGTGACAAAACAAATGAAGATAAAAATACGTACGACAAAAATCAAACCCACACAGGAGGATCAGGCACTGTCCTAGAGAGTTGGAGAAGCTTCCCAGGAGGCTTTCATGTGCCTCAGTGCCCTCATCAGTACAAAGAGGGAGTGAGAGGGGAGGACCTCTGTGGTCTCAGAATGCCCTCCTTCACCTCAGATACCTTCTGCAAATTCCTCAACTCACCTCACTCCTGTGATCATTTTAGTGAACAGTTCCTTTAGTGAAGTCTGCTTTAGATCAGTTTCTGGAAGGTTTTTAAAACCTCCGATTTAACTAAGATTCTTGTGGGTTGTTCACATTAGGTGGCCACAAAGCTCAAGCACTAGAGACAGCCTTCATAAATAAGCCTTTCTGTTGTCATTAGTCTTTTTTGTTTGCATCTTAATAAAAGTCAAAGAAAAGAACTTTGAGACCAAATGGTGTATGTGGGGGTATGGTTTGGAATAATTCCGTTGGGAAAGATAAGTCAAAGCAGGATTGTTAAAATCGCTCTGAAGACCACTGCTAAGAAGAGTTTATTCTAGGGGGCACCTGGGTGGCTCAGTGGGTTGAAGCCTCTGCCTTCGGCTCAGGTCATGATCTCAGGGTCCTGGGATCGAGCCCCACATCCGGCTCTCCGCTCAGCAGGGAGCCTGCTTCCCTTCCCCTCTCTCTGCCTGCCTCTCTGCCTACTTGTGATCTCTCTCTGTCAAATAAATAAATAAAATCTTTAAAAAAAAAAAAAAGAGTTTATTCTAGACGGGGTGTTCACTAGCTGTGCACCTACGAGTAAAAAAAAATCACCTGTAGGTCTGCCTTACCACTTACCTCCAGGGCAGCCTTGTCTGACAACTTTTGCCATGCACAATTTATAATCTTGTCTATGGAGCTGATTAAAACAACTAAAAAACCCATCCAGGACGCTGACCTGTTCCCACATCTGTGCCGATTATCCCATCAGCTTTAGTACAGCAGTTGCTCACTGCATAACTACCCAGTGGCTGTTCATTGTAAGGGGATCAAAAGGAAGAAAAAAGTATAGGTATATAGGGTTTGGTACAAATCTACCCCCTCCTTAACTTCCTTCAGGTGGCAAGTGTTTACCTTAGGGATAGAGAGCAGGATGGATCGGTACTTGTGCAGACTCTTATGCTTTGTGGGAGCAGGGTTCGGTCTAGATTGTGGGTTCATCCCCAGCACCTGGCATAATGCCTGGACTACAATGGCCACTCAGTACAGATTTGGCCAATGAATGAACCAAAAGGAGCTTTCACACAAGTATGGCTTATCCTGGGATGCTGAATTTAAGTATCTTAAGTGAAGAGTTGATAGATTTGAGGGCCAGAAAGCAAAACCAGAAACAGCTTTTAATCTGTAAGTAAAGTAAAAAGAGTATAGCTTTACAGGTCCTGTTTTCTGTATAGTGCTTTACTGAAGTCATTTGCATTCTCCCATTTTCTGGTTTTATAATAATATTAGCAGCACTGAAAGTAGTGTTATGGGCTTATCCTATAAAAGGGCAGTGAAGGGGGACTGGAGGGGAAATGGGGAGACTAGGTGACTTTGTTCTCTGTGCCCTGGGTTCCCTTTCTACATCCACGAGAGAGAAACGTCCGCATCTTAACATGAGCACTAGTGATTCTGCCTCAGCAAATTTGGTGTGTCTGGCAGTGGTGTGTGTGTGTTTAGGGGGCAGATGGGGTATCTTTTCTTTACCTGATCCTTTAATTCTGACAGCTGGCCAGAAAGGTTAGTGACCAGCTTCATGGTGGACTCCAGCTTCTCCTGCAGGTTCCTCAGCTCATTCTGCTCTCCTTCAGAGTCACTGCTGACCAAAGACATGGCTCTCATCCTGGGGAACCAGTCAAGGTTTCTTTCCTAGAATCCACATTAAAAAAAAAGAAAAAGAAAAAAATCATTTCTTGAAATAGAGACAAGAAAGGCAATCCCACCATGCTATCTTTTCTTTGTGACATCTTTCATAAGGCTATCTCTGTTGTTACTGAATTGATGTGCCATGCCTTTTAAAAAACCATTTAGTGAATATTTTTCATCTTTATTTTTTTAGTGAATATCCTTTTAAATTGAGTATCTTTTTTTAAAAAAGATTTTATTTGTCAGAGAGCACACAAGCTGGAGGAGCGGCAGGCAGAGGGAGAAGCAGGCTCCCCACTGAGCAAGGAGCCTGATGTGGGACTCTGATCCCAGAACCCTGGGATCATGACCTGAGTGGAAGGCAGACGCTTAACCAGCTGAGCCACGTAGGTGCCCCTTAATTGAATATCACTGAATTCTCTCAATTCTTAGAAATCACTTTTGACCTAAATATGGTGTTTGGTGAGGGATTGGGGAGTGCACACCTGGGTGGCTCTGTCAGTTAAGATTCTGGCTCTTGTTTTCCCCTTAGGTCATGATCCTCGGGTCATAAGATTGAGTCCCATGTTAGGCTCTGTGCTCAGTGAAGAGCCTACTTGAGATTCCTACCCCCTCCCCCAACTCAGGTGCTTTCGCTCTCAAAAATAAATACATAAAATTTAAAACAAACAAGAAAACTAAATATAGGGGTAAAGGTAGGTTTCTGAACAACTTCCCTAATCTCTAAATAGGAATGCAGCCACTGCATTACATGGCTAATGAGTGGTGGGTGGTAAAATATATAGAACATAAAATTTTCCATTGAAGTCACTTTTAGCTGTACATTTCGGTGGCACGAAGTGCAGTCACACTGTTGTGTAACCATCGCCACCCTCTACTCCTCGGGAACTTTGTTCATCTTCCCCACCTGAAACTCCATCCCCATTCAACACTAACCCTCTCACCCCTGCCAACCACCATTATATTTGCTGTCTCTATGAATCCGACTGCTCTAGATACCTCATACTGTGCTGTATATTTTTAAAAAGCATTATACTTGGAAAATCATTTGCAAACACTGGAAGTGAAATGAATTTTGAGATCCCAAGTGTCTGGCAGTTACTGGATATGTGTATGTGTGCTTTCACTTGATAGGGGATGGTCAAAAGGCTGAAAATGGGGAATGGGCTTCTTGTTCAATTTCCGTCATTGTCAGCTTTTGGAAATAGTGCTCTATTCTTGTTTCCTTTTCCTTCCAGTTTGACATCATTGATAGGTGCCATCAGTTGGCATAAGAAAGGCCCATTCAGTCTCCATCCTTTCTTTTGATATCTACAGCTTATACCTGGAAATAGTTTTTCTCACCACTGGTTAACCAATGGGCTCAGACTCCTCTTCCTACCTTTCTTTCTTGTGCCTGCAAATGCCTTTCTCCTAAAAAGTAGACATTGTGTATAAGTTCTGTACAGGGAGGCAGGAATGAACGGTAAAAGCTAATCAGCACAAGATAAGGGGAAAAGTGGACTCAAGTCCACATCTATCTGGTGTCATTTCTGACTGGGACCATTTTGATCTCCTCAAAAATCAACCATAATTGACATTCTAACACAAATCTTGCCCATCCCCTTACCCCCGACCAGTATGCCAGTACACTGCCCCCCCCCAACACACTATTATTGCTACTTTGTATACAACAGAGGTCAGCAGAATTTTTCTGTACAGTAAATATTTTCTGATAGTAAATATCTTTGACTTTGTGGACCATATGGTCTGTCACAATGACTCTGCTACTGTATCCTGAAAATAGCCACAGGCAATACATGAATAAGTATAGCTGTGTTCCAATAAAACTTTATTTACAAATGCTGGTGGCAGCAGGCTGGGTTTGGCCCATAGGCTAGAGTTTTGCCAACCTCTGTCATACAATAGAAGGCCACAACAAAATCCCACAAGACATGTCTAAATGTTAAAAAGCAACCACGACAGTCTAGCAATACTGAAGCCAAATGAGAACTAGTTGAAATCGAAAAATATTGTGGGGGTGCCTGAGTCATGAAGCATTTGCCTTTGGCTCCGGTCAGGATCCCAGAGTCCTGGGATCGAGCCCTGCGTCAGGCTCCCTACTCAGTGGGAAGTCTTCTCCCTCACAGTCCCGCTGCTTGTGTTCCCTCTCTGGCTCTGTCAAATGAATAAATAAAATCTTAAAAAAAAAAAAATTACACAAAGAAGGCAGACCACCCTAGCAACGCAACATCACACCTACTTTAGAGTGTTGGCTTAAACATCTGGGGAAGTAGGAACTCACTAGCCCTTCAGCATCATGAGTGCAGAAACCACCTTAGTGTAGTAACCAGACCACGGAAGACACTTGCTAAGTATTTGTGGAAGGGAGGAATGATAAACCATCTCTATTTCCGGCATGAGCCCTCAGAGAAAATGATTAAATGGTGAACCTCAGTTGCTTAGAATAACTGCCGGAGGAGAAAATGATGATCTCTACCTTCCTGTACCAAATACCCTGTGATCAGCACTTCACATATAACTTAATGTTAGCCCATATTCATTTGACCAATTTCCCACCACAGTGCAAGGGCAAAAACACCATTCAATGAAATATCCCATTTCAAAGATGACCAACTTAAAAATCTAAGGTGTTTCCATATCTGTAGTCTGTTTTCTGCTGAGTGTC
Source organism: Taxidea taxus jeffersonii (assembly GCA_003697995.1). Lineage (NCBI taxonomy): Eukaryota > Metazoa > Chordata > Mammalia > Carnivora > Mustelidae > Taxidea > Taxidea taxus. Next base: position 30,022 of record RCUC01113452.1, on the reverse strand, counting down.
TACAGCAAAGCAGAGGACGAGAATAGACATTTGAAAACATTTAAGCTCAGCGTTGCCACTGAAAGGCAGCTAAGGTAACCTGTCACTGATTATATTTGCTGCTCTTGAGTCAGTCCTTCAGATACAGTCACACCTTTCCACCGAAGAAACATCCCTTGTTCAGTGTCTGTCCAAATCTAAGGGAGGAATGAACCAAACTGTTCAGAAGAGGGCACCCACAAGGGACGGGTGGCTGGGGGTTACTTACTCGCACTGGGGTGAAGCAGCCCATGTTGGGAGGAGAGAGGGTTTGGGCCCGGCTGATGAAACTGTGAGCCGTGCATTTGCAAAGCACGAATGTACTGGGATCACCGAGCACTAGACCGGCCCAGCAGTCAGAGGCCTCACCTGTCCGCAGGCACTGCTCTCAATTTTTGCAGACTGACAGCCCCCCACCCTCAGCGCCAGGAGAACAACTTGAAGAGGAAAGATCCAGTATCCTATTTACACTGTCCAACTCAGAGGAGCAGACAGACACACCATCGATTGGGATGTTGACAGAATGTCATGCCAAGAAGGAGTTCAGAGATCATGGTCACAGTTGTATCTATGGTGCAGAAAACTGAGCCTTGAAAGGGAAAGTCACTTGTCCTTGGTAGAGGGGGATCTAACAAATTCCTATGTTTCACAGGGGGACCCCGGCAAATATGTGGTGCTGAGGAATTGTAAACTGCTATTATTGAGTCTATTTTGGGGTGAAATATTTGCTAGTTCTTTGGATTCAAATCAAAAGTATAAGCATTATTTTAGTTCCCTGGAAGGAAATATTTTAAAAACATAACATATATTCAACATCTGCTTCAGGGGCACTCCCTTGTGTGCATGGTGCTAAGGATCCAGCAGTGAGCCAGCCACACACACACACACACACACACACACACGCACGTGCGCACACACGCTGCCTCCTGGACCTCTTTCAACTGCAAATGGCTTTCAAATCTAAGTATGAGATAAGGTTCCTGCCATCACAGCACCTGCTGTAAATGAGTGGACAAACATTAAAAAAGAAAAATGCTACAAAGCAGGTTCTGCTCTGTCAAATGAGTGGCAGAGAGTAGGGCCACAGAATAGACCAGCAGTGATGACGGCTGGCTGGAACCCTCCTGGGGAAAGCCATGGCCCCGCAGGAGGGTTGGGGCTTGGCCAAACTAAAGCAGCATCAGGCATTCTCAACCAAGGGGGGTGACACAGGGAGGAAACCAGTTTGCCTGGAGTGGGGGATGAAGGCCTACAGGTAAAGGCAGCTCAGACTCTAGAATGCTGTAGAAGAGACTGAAGTGTGCGATAGGCACAGGAAACCGTAACCGGGGCGCAGAATGAAGAGGGCCTGGGTCAGCTGGCTGGCTGAGAGGAGGAGGAGAGGTGACCTGGAGTCCCTATAGGCCTGCCTGATGAGATGTGGAGAGAGGGACAGATGCAAGCCACTTCAGTGGTAGGGTAGTGAGCACTCCTGTAGCTGCCTCACTACGGATGTGCAAGTTAATGGGAAACTGCCTCATCCGGTTTGAGAACGCATCTGAAATCTAGCTCTCAAATCTTGCGATGTTCCTTTGCTTAGCAAACCCCCCATAAAATAGAAAACACAGATTTCCCAACAGAGTACACATTAATGAAGTCTTCAAAAGAATACACAAAACTGATGCAAGAGTCTACGCACAGCTTAAAGCTCAAGCAATAATTTCTTTTCTGTGCTCCAACAGCAAGTGACCAAACGACCACAGATTCCCACCTTCTTTCATGATCTGATTCCTGGAGTCCTGCGGGAGAATTTCAGAAAGGTCTTCAAACAAATGCAAAATGCACAGACTTCACTTAACAGTTGTTTACTGAACATTTCTAATTTCCATGCCTGGCCTCAGGCTGAGTGCTGAGGGTCTCAAGACAAGCAAGACCAGGACCCTGCCCCCGTGGTGCTTCAGTGCACAGACTGTGGTCATGCGGCAGTCACTTCTGAGGGGCTCCTGACTTGTGACTGCCTAATGAGTACCTACTGGATGAGTGGATGGGGTCCACCAGTGTAAGGATGGCCACTACTGGCATCTGTGCTCCTTGTCTGAATGGCTAAGAAGATGCACTCAGATCTCCTTTGTCTTTGCTTTACTTGTGTTTCTCTGCATGAGATACCTGTAATCCAAGGGCAGGAAGGCCTGGCCTGGAGGTACATGACACCAGACAGAAAAGAATGCATCTTTTTTCCATTTCATTCAATGGTAAATTATTTAAAAATATTTTTATATTAAAATAGGCCCTAATGGGCACCTGGGTGGCTCAGTGGGTTGAAGCCTCTGCCTTCAGCTCAGGTCATGATCCCAGGGTCCTGGGATCTAGCCCCACATCGGGCTCTCTGCTCAGCGGGGAGCCTGCTTCCTCCTCTCTCTCTGCCTACTTGTGATCTCTGTCTGTCAAATAAATAAAATCTTAAAAAAAAAAAAGAAAATTCAAGTTAAAAAAAATAAAATAGGCCCTAAAACAGAACATGAAACTGAATCAAATTTTAAAAATAAAAAAAAAATCTAAGATTTAAAGGAAATATCATATTTGCTTGAGGCCACTTTGGCCACATGCCCTCATCCTAGGTCTGAAGCTTCATTCTCCATCTCAGGAGAGTCCTTCAGTGCTGAGCTGGGAAAGGATTTCTCATCTAGATATTTATCAGCTACCACCATACAGGTTCTCCCTCAGTGCTTTTCTCGGACTCTTATATTTAGCAATGAGACCTAAAGTGGAGGAATCCCACTAAAATCCTAAAGCATAGGAAACCAGCTCAACTGCAGAAATGCAAGTATTCTGGATAGCTTGTATTATTAGCTTTTCTGTGCTGAGGTAGGTAAATCCCCAAATCTGAGCTCCTCGATGTTGCCAATATTTTAATTAAATAATCATCCTGGGCTGTTAAGTCAAATCTCAAATTACCAAGGAGTAGCTAGTGATTAAAATTAACTAGCAATTCTAGCCAAACTGTTCTCTTGGCTTCCATTTGATTTTGTACCCAGCACAGCAGGAAATGCTTTGCTGCAGGATGGAAGGTTGCTCACCGACAGGATCCCCCATCTGTAGAGAATCCGAATCTTGAAGAGAAGATGTTTAGACTCTCCAAATTACTAGTATAGGAGCAGAGAGAACACCTGAATCCAGTGCCTTCGTACCTAACTCAGACTTTCCGACGAGATGCTGTGCTTGCTTGAGTGCTACGGAACTCCAGTGAAGCCGGCTGTACACGGCTCTCCAGCTAATAGTGTTTGCAGAATCCTGCCTGTATGCATACTGAAGATCGAAACCATGGCTCAGTGTTTTGGCTTCTGCATTTCTTGAGAAAATCATCTTCAGCTATGGCATTCTGGCTATTGACAAATTCAGTGTGTGTGCGTGTTTGTGTGTGCATGTGTGTGTGTGTTTAGGGAGGTGGCTTTGGGGGAGGCTGTGGGTTCACAGAGCGTCTGTCAGTAGCATCTGTCACTCTGGGTCTGAGACATCCCTCTGTGCTTCCCTGGCTCTCCTTGCTGCTGGCATGTCGCATACCAATGTCATTAGGCACTGTCTGCCCTGGTCCTCCTGCAATCCAGCCAGGGCAGTTCCCGTCACAGCACACGCTTCCTCTGTCAGAGCAGACAAACTGACTGAAGCCACAGCCGGAAGCAGGCTGACCACAAGTGCTAAAGTTCTGGTTAGTTCTTTTCTAGGTAAAGTTGGAAAAGTCCCTGCAAAGGCAAACATTGAAGTTTTAGACACGGGGGCGGTACTGACCTCTTGAAATGTCCTTGACTGGAAAGAAGGAGGGTGTGTGTGTGTGTGTGTGTGTGTGTGTGTGACACGGAGAGACAGAGAGGAGGAGGAGAGGAAGTTGGATTGTATGATGCAAATGCTAATCATTCTGAGAAGAGGTTTTTTTCTTTTTCCCAGGTTCAACTGAAGAAGCTGTTCTAAGAAAGATGACTGAGGTAATCAGTTATCTTCCTCAGAGAAAGTCCACTCAGGTAGAATTTTGTTTACTATGTAAACAATGGTACATTTATTGCTGAATCCCTTGTTCCTTTATAGCAGGCTAGAGAATTTAGATTTCTTGATGGGGGGCATGAGGGTAAAAGAAATGGTCATGGGAGAGAAGATGGGTCCTGGATAAAGAGACCAATGGCTTCTCTATCCTTCACAGCCCCCTCTGAGGAGAATCAAAAAGGTAAAGACTGTCCCTATGGCGAGTGTGTTTCTCCTTATTTTACCAAGCAGGATGACAAACTGGGTTTCCCAGAAAGCCTGGGGATGCGCAGGGGAGAGGTGACTAGAGAAGGGAGGGGGGCAGGGGAGATCTGAAGATCATCCTTAACTTTCCAAAAGAAGGAATATAGGACACTTAGTAAACTTAAAATTACTTGCCCCTTTTATGGATGGGGGCAAGGTTATTTTTACTGAAGAGAACTAAAATAATTCACTTTAGAGTTCACTTTTGTAAGATCACAGCAAAAAACAAAACCCAGAATCTGTTTGTTGCTTTAGGTGACAAATGGTGATAATGATCTCTTTGCTCAGTGAGTTTAGAATTGCTCTTTATAGCAAATATTACACACTAAAAACAAGTACACTAAAAATGGATCCCAACTATGGACACGGTAAAGAGATCAGGGGTTGGGGAGAGGGAGGGATGAGGTGGAGCACAGAGGATTTTTAGAACGGCTAAACTACTATTTGCTGCTGTAATGGTGGATACATGTCATTATACATTTGTTAAAACCTATAGAAGGTATAACACCACGAGTGAACCCCAAAGGAAACTCTGATCTATAGTTAATAGTAATCTGTCTATTGGTTCATCAACTGAAACAAATATACCAGAGTAAAAAATGTTAATAACAGGGGAAATTGTATATGTGTGTGTGGGGGGGTGTTCAGGCAGGGAGGGATTAGTATATGGGAATTCTGTGCTTTCTGCTGTTTTCATGTAAACCTAAAACTGTTTTAAAAAATAAAGTTCATTAAAAACAATGGCTCCCAAACCTGCAATTTGTTGACCAGTCCCAAATCCAAGGATCTACTTCCCTCAGTTCAGTACAGTGAACTCAAACCACAGAAAGCATCCCTACACTTCACAGGTGCCTTTCTATAATAGCCAGGTGACATTGGTTTGTAGGCAGGAAGAGGGATGGCCTGAATCAGGAGCTAAGGGCTTCGGGTCACCACGCCCCAGTGCTACAGAACAGCATGCCAGGGAAGACGTCAGTTCGCCGACCGGGTCTCTGTTTCTGATTTTTGAGAAAGAGATCATGGGGCTGCCCCCATGGAGCTATCATAAGGGTCAAATGGGTGTGAGAAAGTGTCCCAGAAGCTGGAGAGCATCATGCAAAAGAATTATAAATCAATGTCATCAGCCTAAGGTCACAGATCTAGTCTAGAGTCGGCCCCAGGTTCCAGACACTGACTGCAAGTGTAGTGCTTGACTTCCATGCCAGTTAGCTCCTTCCTTTCTGTAGGATTCCATGTTAGATTTCTCTTTGACCAGTGCAGCCACGTGAAGGTCACCCACAGTGCCCCCAACTTTAGGTGTCAGGGGGGGCTCTGCTCTTGAGCTCCGAATGACATTCCCCAACAGGCCACATTATATAATCATCAGCTGGGCTGGAATGACCACTTACCCTTCCCAGACTCAGTTAATATTTGTTCTTGGATGATACAGTGTAACAAAGACAGGCCCTTGCCAGTAGAGAGAACCGCACCCATTTCTGATGAAATCCCTAAGAAAAGCCAGCTGCAGAATCACTATTTTCAGTCATTCTAGGCCCTCAGGTGAAGTGATTTATGGGCCCCCTCGAGATTGTGAGCAAGCAGTGCCTGCCACACAGAGCGGTGTGGCTGGGTCCTGGGCACCTGGGGCTGCCAGGCAGAGGAAGCCAGAGGGCTCAGAAGAGGAAAGGTGGGGCTGGCAGCCACTCTCGGAGCAAGGCAGGGTTGGCCCAGTGGAGACTCCCAATAAAGAACAATTAGGGTAACTTGCCCTTCTCTCGAGCTGGCTCATGACATTTTGCTTACACAACTTTCCCTGCATTTTCAGTTAGCTAAGAAATCTACCAGAATGTTCCCAGAGGTTAGGTGTGGGATTTTAGCAATTTCTGTTGGTTTTCCTCTCTTCTTTTCTAGATTTCATGACTTTTCAATTTCGATCTCTTATTACCTTTAAGACAGTAATGGTTCTTGTTTTTTGGTAAGCCTGCTTAAACAGCTTTCCAAATTTCTTTGCTGTTGTTGCAGGAAAAGATACTTGGCATTTACCCCTGAACCTACAAACACACACACACCCGTAAGCCTCACTCCTAAGCTGCTTCACATACGACAGTGTTCTGCTGAACAGTGAAGTCTGTGGGTTTCTATGCTAGCAAACTTTTATTTTTTTTTAAAGATTTTTTATTTATTTGACAGAGATCACAAGTAGGCAGAGAGGCAGGCAGAGAGAGAGGAAGGGAAGCAGGCTCCCTGCCAAGCAGAGAGCCTGATGCGGGGCTCGATCCCAGGACCCCGGGATCATGACCTGGGCCGAAGGCAGAGGCTTAATCCACTGAGCCACCCAGGCGCCCCTATGCTGGCAAACTCTTGACTCAAGAGGTTTTACTGAAGGTCAGCCCTGCCTAGATAGACTCAAAAAAGAGAGGAGAAAGTCCTCTTACTGCTCACAGACTCAAGCCAGTGCTGGGGGCCAGGTCACCAGCACCACCACCACCATGGGAGTGGCTTGGAAGAAAGGTGCCCCGCAGCCTGAGTTCTTCAGGGTGAAAGAGGTAATCTGCTGTGTGCAGATTCTCCCAGTTCCTCAGGCCTTTCCCAATTCCCTGTTTTGTGCACTTGCCCCGTACACTCTGACCCTGAAGACTGACTTGCGTTTTCCTAAAGGTCTCCCTCCACTCTCCCTTCTGACACCTATATCCCCGCTCTTGACAAAGACCCTCTTTAGTAGTTCACAAACTCCTACCAGCACTTTGAGTTGCTTCACTGACATCTAATGCTAAAGATGGTGTAAGAGACCCTATGGTTCAACTTTCCTTTATAGGTGGTCACACCAAGGCCCTGACAAGAAGTGGGTTTGTGAAAGGAGAAGCTGAGAGCCTTGTCCACCTGTGTAACCTGCACACACACAGGACTGCACCTAAATACCAGTAGCTTTTCATTCCCACATTGCTTAGCAACACGCTCATAGGCCTTGTTACCAAGAGGCATCTTAGACTCCTGAGTGTACGTGCGGTTGGTCCTTGAACATCATGGGGGTTCAGAGGCACTGACTCCCGCACAGCGAAAATCTGTGGAGAGCTTGTGACTCCCCAGAAACTTAACAATAGCCTACTGCTGATGGGAGTCAATAGTCAACATATTTTGTATGTTCTATGCATTGCATACTGTGTTCTTATAATCAAGTAAGCTGTATCAGTTATGGTCAGTGTTTAGATTCTGAAGGAAACAAAGGAGTTTCGAGTGCAGTTAGGGTGTCTGGGACACAGGCGACAAGGAAGGCAGCCCAGTGGGGTCAACCCTAGGGCAAGGAGTCGAAGGCGGGTCCAGCGTGTGATGGGATGAAAAACACATTTTTGGAGTTACCATGTCTGCTGAGTTGGGGGAACTGTGTAAGCAAATATTATGTACAGATACAGCACCTACAGACATCCACGGACTAGCTCACAGTGGGGAGACTAGCAGTGGTGGCGAACGCAGTCTCCGGCTGACTGATCCAACAGTTGCCACGTACAACGCTCCAGACCCGCATGGGCTCACATTGCCGCCCTCTTGGATAGACCTCAGTCTCTGTGCTCTAAGTTAGCACAGAAATTCCTCTCAGGCAGATTATGGCTCGGCTCCACTCACTGTTACCAACAGTGCCCCACACACCCTCTGTGAAGGTCAGAATGTGGAAAATTCAGAGGACGGTACAGACCCGGGGTCCCAATGCCAAGTGCTACGTGATAAGAAGAAGGCACCTGTGAAGTGCGCAGCAGGATGAGGGGGGACTTCAGAGCCTCTAGACTAGAGGGCAGAGCCTGTGATAAGCATGGGCGCAGAAACATAAGCTCACCCTGTGCAGCTGCCGCCGACACGAACCCAAGCTCAAGTGCAGAGGGTGGGGCAAAGCACGTCTGGCTGGCTGGGAGGCGAGTCCAGGGCTGCTGACATGCAGTTTCCAGCCACCGAAAAGCCAGCACCAAATCCCTCTCTCCATGTCTCCCTTGCTCCGATATTCTTGAACTCTGCCATGGTGCCAGCTAACTTGAGAAAGCATGTTGGGAATCATACCGGAGCGGAGTGCCTCCCAGGCCAGATGCTCACACAGCTAAGGGCTTCTGGAGCCCAGGGGACATTTTAATCAAGGCGTGTGGCCCCCCACGTCAGGCAGAGAAGCTGATGATACAGCACTACCAGTGCCGAAATCTCTGTCCCAGGAACTTCTCAAGGCACTCCCTTCCTCCCAGCATCCTCACTGGAATTCCAGAATAAAAGTCCAAACCCGTTACTGTCCATCTGCACGGAAGCAAAGGCTTCCCTGTCACTTTATCACAGCCAGGAGCCGCCAGCCTGCCGGCCTGCCTGGCACATGATGAAGCACAGATGAGGATGGGCGGGGGAGGCGGGTGCACAGCTTGCTGGCCTCTCCTGCACTCTAAGTCCTGCCTTCTAGGGACCCCCAAATTCTCACTGCCTGGGGCTGAGACCCTTCAGGTCAGCCGTGTCCAGGCAGACGTTCCCTTCTGGGCTCCTACGGTCACTGCCCACACCCCTCTCCTGCAGACTTCCAGCGCCTTGCTTTTATAGGATTAGGAAACACCAGTCATTCCTGCTCTCGGTTTGTGTCCTGAGAGATTCCCTTTGGTCTCTTTACTCAGTTCCTCAGGGCAAAAAGCTCCGCCCTCACTTGGGAAAGTGCCTGTCTGCAGACTTCCTAGCAGACTCTCTCTCGGGTCAAGAAAGGTGCAAGACTTGGGTCAGTTCCCCTTTTAAAAGAAGGCAGTGACTTGTAGGTAATTCAGTTCCCATTTTGATCTTTTGCCCTTGTTAACACATTGCTTTCCGACTGCGCTTGCTTCCCGTGTCTTCTTATCAAATACAGATTAACACAAGTGCTAAGGCTACATGCCCTATGGCATTCGAATCTTCCTTATGGATGTTCAGTAGTGCTCTGTTAAGAAAATTTATTTGCTTGGAAAATTTACCCAAAAGGAATTTCCCAACCAAAAAGAGCTCTCTCTTTCATGGCTTTATTGATGCAAATGGACTAGGGCTTGCAGAAAAACGTTTTCCAGGAATGCAGGCTCCTGGATTCTGCCCTCCTCTCTGAAAAAAGGCACTAATTTCTAAGAGGATTTCACTGGCTGCCATGATACTACTTATGATTTGGAAAATTGTTTCTTTTGCTTTCAAACCCTATACAACTAGTTTCTGAAGAGATCAAGTGAATTAAGATGGAACAAACTGGAAAATCTCTAGTGGAACAGTGTGTGAGCACATGAGACAGAGAGAGAGAGGGAGGGAGAGAAGTCAAGAGCGATCTATTTTCACTATGAGAAAAAGTCAGCACCAGCTTAAAGGATGATGGATCAGACACTCTAATTATCAGGGAGTTCTAACTCTTCAGATGAGTCACCCGGGTGTGGAAGCCCGTCTGTCTATGGTTCTGGTGAATCTTCCTTCCCCTTTAACTTAGACACCTCTCCCCTCAAATAATGGCCACCGAAGGGAGTATCACTCCCTGTTCCAGGCTCAGGGGAGGATAATGACGTTTCTCAGATCATACCAAGTCAGAATTAACACCTACTTCAGATACACCCTTTGCAAGAGTGGGCTCTGCCTTTCCCGAACTCTCGTCATTTTCTACAACCCCCGGTAGTACCCGACTCCAGGTGGCTGTGCTGGCGGCAGCTCAGAGACTTAACATGCATCGAACACCCAGAGCTACCAACTCGTTGATTTGTGTGTTAGCCAGTCAGCATTACCCAGGAGGCGCTCTCCCCCATCCTTCTCCCTACCCCCAGGGGGGCCTTTGCTGGGCCTTGCGTCTTTGGAAGGTAGCTGGTTCTCCTGGGAGGTGAGCCATCCCAGGCAGGAAAACCAGATTCAGCCTGACCAAAGGCGGCACGTCCTTGACATGGAGGGTTGTAGGAGCGACTGTCAGGATAGCCCCAGGGTGGGCTCTGATTCCACATGGGATTCTCAGCTGCAGCCTTTCTAGTAAGGGGACCCTGGAGAAGCTGCTGCCCCTGGCTGGGCTTTAGTTTCCCAACTGTAAAATGGTAAGAGTGCCATCTATGAATGTTGTTCCGGGGATTAAATGGGACCGTGCATGCAAAGCATTTATTTTAGTACATACTGATTAAACATGACCTGTTATTAGAGTTATTATCCAATCTGCCATTGTTACAGCAAAGCACAGCCCGGTCCACTCCTCCGGAAGCAGCAGCCTATCCCTCGACACTCAGGCTGTGGTGGGAGGAGGTTTACCCCAGCTGGCCGGGTAGTCAGTCAGCATGCCCTCCTGGAGAAGAGAAGGGGCCAGAGCAGCTCCAGCTAGCAGGGGATGCTGAAATATGGATGAACAATAGTCCTTCTGACTTCCCTGCCATTCACGCAGAAACATGCCTCTGAAAACAGAACTTTTTTTTCAAGGTAGCATTCTAAGATACTGAAGGAAAATCTATATTGCATTAGCAAAATAGATGCTATATATTTAAATTATAATTTGGTCTTCTTTACTAACCATCCTTCTTAATATTTCTTGAGTTTCTAACTTTCAAGAATAACTCAGTCTGCTTAGCAAATTAAGCCCTGGCTTTTCTCCTGAGCTTGACTGTCACAGAAAATTGGGCTGCTGAATCTTCAGTGGGAATCCTATATTTGATCTTTTATCTACAACATGCCCACTGTGCAGAATTTAAATCCCTTCAGGCAAAGATATGACTAATTTACCACTTATCCAGGTTAAATATACCTGATTGTATGGCCTATCAAATCATCGTCTATGGGCTAACATATTCTCATTTCAGTCAGCAGTAGAGAAAAGCCAAAGAATGCTCAATTATTGAAAAAGAGCTTGTGGTACATCAATTATCATGAAAATTTCAATGTAGTTCAGGGCTAATAAAACTTTATCATAAAGGCTGCCACTAAAACTACGTGGTAGCCCCCAAAATCCAGTTGCTATGGGGAGAGGAAGCTCGGGGGTTTTTCTCCTACCCTCAGCTGCCGGGGCTAAGTGAGGTCACTCTGTAGTCATATAACTCTGTAAGTACAGCCCTGTCTGGGGCCTGAGTCAACGAATGTGAGAGAATGCCTCTCCTGTCCGAGAGGCACTGTCTGCTCTGTACAGAGGCATGGGGAGCCCGAGCTTCCCCCCAGCCATGCCAGTAACAGCACCCTCTTCGGTCATGTGCGCAGGACCCAGGACAAACATGACAGCATCTCATCGCAGAGAACCCAGGGGCCACTCCCCAAGACACCCCAACTCCTGGTCATGGGTAGTAACTGTGAATGGAGGCCACCGCTGAACACACAGATACGAATCCCAAGTATTGAGGCCAGTTCGACGGAGAAAGAGTGAGAATGGCGACTTTGTCCTGCTTCAACATTTCCTTTTTTTTAAAGATTTTTATTTATTTATTTATCAGAATGAGAGAGAGAGCAGGAGCGAGCACAGGCAGACAGAGTGGCAGGCAGAGGCAGAGGGAGAAGCAGGCTCCCTGCCGAGCAAGGAGCCCGATGTGGGAGTCGATCCCAGGACGCTGGGATCAGGACCTGAGCCGAAGGCAGCCGCTCAACCGACTGAGCCACCCAGGTGTCCCCTACTCCAACATTTCAGAGCACCTAGAACATTTCACTTTAAGAGCGGGGAAGAAGCAGGAATTTTCCATGGGAGGAACTTCTTGGAGTCAAGATGCCCATTCTGACTTTTCTTAGCAACAGCATGCCAACAGCCAAGACATCTTACACAGTCGTGAAGTGTAGGACACCGTGCCTGCGTCAGCTCTGTCAGCGCTGTGCTCCGCTTCCCTGCTGACTGCTCTGTCTGTTCATCTGGCCCTTCTGGCATCCACTCCCTGCCTCCTCGGGTGCCTACACCCCCACCTCCGTCCCCCACATTTACCTCATTCCCATCAACCAATGGACACAGGAAGTGCTGCTAACCCGCACTCCCACACAGCAACTCAGGTCAGCGACGTCCCATGACATCCTGGGGCTACATGGCTTGGAAGGAGCAGAGCCCAAACTCACATCTTGGATTCTTTGCCTTCAAATCCAAAGCTTGGGGAGTAAGGACCTCATGGTAGGCATGTGCCTGACCTTGGCTTTGCCAGAACAGTCCCATCTCTAATGAAAGAAGAGAAGGCATGGCCAGAAGGAGAATGAAGAGAACATACAATACTCTATTATGTTTAGATGAAGATTAAATGTGGGTAAACATCTGGCTGCTGAGTTCTCTACTGCCATCTCTGGCAAGAAATGCACTGTCTCCATTTTTTTTTTTTTTGAGATGAAAATCTGTTTACCATCCCTGACACCACAGTCTGCAGGGAGTCATTTTCCGGTCCACTATGAAGCTCTTCCTCTACCTCCAAGTGACCGCGTGGGGCCTCTTCTGTTTGGTTCTTTTGGGTGGTCTAAGGGCAGCTGTTACTTCACAGTTCTTAATGAGTCTCCAAGATCTTAATTCATGAGCGGAGGGAGAGCTTAAAACCCCCAGCCTCTGGCCACTAGGCAAGAGGTGGTTTTCCTGAGAAACCCAAGTCCCCAAAAAGCCTGTCTCGATTTCTTTTGGGACATGAAGCAAGCAGAAGGGTAGATGAATGCCTAGCTGACTTTTCCTTCCCTGACACTGTTAGCTGCCCCTTTCTCTTTGATCCTGAAGTAACAGAGCTGCCTTCTCAAAGAGATCCCCTGGCTTTTCCTCCCAGAAGCGGTGGGCAGGAGGCCTGCCTGCTCAGGAGGGATGTTGAGAGGAGCTCCTCTCTTGGCTGTGGCTGCCTCCACAGGGTATGACTGAATGGGTCTGCCACTGGGGCCTTCCTGGGCTTCCGGCTGAACACCCCCAGCCTACCCTCCTGTGGCCAGTGCTTCTGGGGAGTCGCCAGCAGGGATTCACCACTGAAAATGGTGTTGGCAAAGGCCCTGCCTTTCAGCCAGAGGAGCGCACATCTCCCCCAGCCCTCACTAAGGGCACAAAACATCTTGTTCCTCAGCAACTGGGACATTCAGAGTTAAGAATTTTTTGATGCTACATATTTTTAGGCCTTTGGACAAGAATTAGTTGTTGTACAATTTAAGAATGATGTGGATGAGGAAAGCCCCCTGAATGCTGGGTTTTTCAAAGTGTCTCCAAGCAATGGGCTCTGAGCAGGCTCAGTGGGAGGCTGGGGGGTGACTTCTGGCTCTTAATCCTCACCAGGTGATTGCTCACAAGGCTCCTTTAAGTCTTTACGATTGAGACAGAAACCTTAAAGTACGCCAGAGTTTTCTGTGACAGTGAAGTAAGGTGATTAACAGAAAGCTTTAATACTGGCTCCTGCAGACTTGAAGATAGGGCACAAAAACTTTTGAGAGAAGCAAAGTGAAGGAGAAAAAGAATGTGTGACAAGAGTAATAACCGGAGGTCATCTCCTCTAGCCATTACAGGCCTTAGTCCAAGTGAAGGTATTTGTCTGTGTGTGCAGACAGGTCTCTGTCCCACGAACGCTGACCAAGTAGCTTCATTTGGCAATATCAACAATTGGAGGAAAAGAAGGCACAGGAGAGCTTTTCAGTTCATGTGTCCTGATCCTCAGACCTAACCAAAAATCTGCCCTATCAAGCAACAGAATCCCTACTTAACAACAGATCCTGCTCCCACCTGGCCCAGTGCTGCCAGCTCCCTCCCCGTCTGCTCCCTCACTGGACCGTGGTGCAGTCCCTGTCACTAACCCCGGGCTGGCACCCTGGTTCGCTCCTTCTGAGATCTTCCTGGGCAGGCTACTTAACCCTGAGCCTGGCTTTTATCTGTAAGAGGTACACCCAGCAGCCGCCTTCTGGAACTCCTGTCTTTTTTTCCCTCTGTTGATTTTTTCCCTCTTCTCCTTTTGCTCATCATGACCCTGTCTCTCTTTCAAAACCTCTTTAAAAGTCATCTCTACTGTAAAACCTCATCCATTTCTCTTTACCCTCAAAGTTTTCTCTGAATGGTTCCCCACCGAGGGTAATTTTATCACACAGTTCTAGATGTGAAAGCTTTGTAAGCCACAGAGTGCTCAACATCTAGGCGTTATTAGGAATCCCTCTCCTCAGCACTCGCATCACCAGTTCAGAGGCTCATTTCTTCCATCAGCGTTGTTTTGTCCCTTCTACCTGCTGCTCATTACTACTCCAAGCATGACCCGCCAGCCAGCAGCCTCGGTGTTCAAGTCCTGACGGTGCCTGCTGAATCCGAATCCCAACTCCCCACTTGTCCAGGTGAGTTCTATGTACATTAAAATTTGAGAAGCATGGGATTCGACGTTAAGGACCTCAAGGGTACAGATGGCATGGGATTGCCAGAAAGCCAGAACCTGCAGAGGCCTCTGAGCTGGTGTTATATGGGGGGGCAACAGTCTTGTTGTCTAACTTGCCCTCAAGAATATCGCCATGTGACCTGTGGTTTGCCAGCAATAACGCTAAAAGCCTGCCTACGTCTGCTGCATATGAACGATGATATTTACAGGAACAGACGTCACCTGAGATTTCTTTATATTAAAAGCTTTAAAATTACATCTGCATAAAAAACACAGAAGGGTGCGTTTAGGATAACTCATTATCAGGCTGAGTGTGTAAGTCCTTGGCAACTGGAAGGAGAGTCAGTGAATTGCATCGTCTCTCTTAAGAGCGAACGGCCCCCTCTCCCCAAAGCGAGCTCGTGTAAATCACAGAGGCTCCCTAGACTTCACAGCTGATGCCTCCTCACGTTACCAACACTGCTGAACATTTTAATGAAGTTCAGAAACCACAGGTATGAAAGGACAGCTGGCCTGGGACTCCCACAGCCCACGTTTGGTGCCTCTGCAAAGTCCTGACTGAGAAGAGTGCTCTGGAAGCCTGGGGCAGCTTCCCCTCTTCCCAGGACATGGCGGTCACACTCCCCATCAGCAAGATTAATTTGGGAGTCCGATTCCTCCATCATATGATCCCTTCCTAATGAGTAGCAAACCATCTCCCAGAAAGGGTAGGCCAAGGCCCAACAAATGAGCAAATAAACCAGGCTCAACGCATTCCACCAACTAATCATTGTTTAACGTTATCTCTTAGGGACAGGCCTTATTTAAAGAGAAAAAAAAAGAAAAGGCTCCATCAGGAAAAAAAAGAAAAGAGGCTTAGTACGTAGAGATGGGAAAGCAGGTTGTGGGGTTAGATCTAGGTTACAGCCCAGCCCCAGTTAGGTGGCTGTGGGCGAATCTCTTGGAGCCTCACTGTTCCTCCTTTAAAAGAGGAATGATACCACCTGTTTGGTGCCTCTGCAGTTCACGTGAGAGGACGCACACAACGTTCTAGAGTCTAATACCGCACCCAGGCTAACAGCTCGGTAGCCCAGGACACGTTAGATGTTCTTGCTCTGCGGTGCAACCAGCTCACTGGCTCCTGTACCGTGCTGCTCGCCTCGAGGACCGAGCTGCAGGCCCGGCCCCAGCGTGAGCTGCCTCCAGAAGCTTCCTGCTCACCTTGATCATTTCTGCCACATAGCTCTCAGGCCCGGTGTACTCCGTGGAGTCCTTCACTTTCACCAGCACGATGAAGCACAGATAGTGCCACATGTTGTGTTCTTCCTTGATGTGCTCTTCAAAGGTGACAGTCTTGTTGTCGAACTTGTCTCTCTCCAAGCCTACGGAGAGACAGAAAGCCGCCGGCCCTAAGTGAGCAGCCACAGAGCGGAAAACTCTGGGAGATGATGGCCCGCAGGGGAGGCTGCAGCTCTAGTCCCCTGTTTGTGCAGAGCTGGATACCGTGGCTTCCTCCACGCAGTCCCTTTTATATCCCTGCAGGGAAACCCAGAGTGCGGGGGAGATGGACCTGGGTCTGCAGCCCACTCCATGTGCCCTAGTGGCCTTGTCAGGGAATGGGGGGCAAGGGGGAGAACTTTAAACATATTTTGAACTTTGGATGGTAAGTTAGTATTTTGCAGAGGGCTGGGCAAGCCATCGTGAAGCCAGTTTCTGTGGATTCCTGGATGGAGCAAGGAAATATATGATGTATAACAGGAGCCATACTTCTCACTGTCAAAGAAGGGAGCCCAAATATGGAAAGGGAGAAAAGAAACATTATAATGGTGAAATGGAATAAGAGATATGGGTATGAATTCATCCTTTCTCACATGTACGTGAAAATCAGTGCAGAAGTGTGTGGTACGTGGTTTTGTGCACACAAATATCCCCGTGTGTGCAGGTACATGTCTACTCTACATCTGTGTCCTCATAAGCCCTGGGAGCAGGGGCACAGCAGCACGAATGCACACACCTAGTCCCCAGATCGTAGCTTCTAAATACCCTTCTTCACTAGAAAGAACCAGGGCTTTTTGGAAAAATGGGCAATGCCAGGGCTGAGTCAGGGAGGTACAAGCTCAGCTTGAACCTGGAATATCTCACAGCATAAGAAAGGAAGGAAGTTTATAAAAAATTATGGTGACATGACAAAACAGAGAAACCAGCCTGAAGGGAGGACACATCTGGGGCATTCTGGGCATCAAAACAAATAATGACATTAAAGGACTATAATCCACTGGATTAAATAAAAATACAGGAATCCACATTGCCACAAATACAAAAGTATTAATACACATAGTATACTTTACACAAGAAGAGAAAGTTCTTTCTTAAAAACCCAATTAACAAATGTAGAAATAATAAAGTAAGAAAATCATCACTGGGCAGCCATCATACTAAAAGAGCCAGGCAGAAATCAGTGTACGTTAAAGCTAGTGGATTAATGTTTAATTTGAAGAATAATGGGATATTTACATGGTCTCAAAATATCTCCTCATAAAATGATTCCTAACTACAAAGAGAAAAAAACCCTAAGCTTTAGTGGAGAAACCTGGCAATTTCCACCTTAACCCAAGTGACTAGAGTTAGTATCACTGGTTAGAGGAGGAACAGGCATCACATGCCTCCTGACACGATGCCCTGAGAATAAACATTTCTTTGATGTTCCCACAAAAAATGCATAACCCCAATTCTACCATGAGAAAACATCAGAGAAACCCAACCCAAGGGACATTCTACACAAAAGCTGACAGAACTCTTTAAAAATGTCAACGGAGGCTCGAGAGCCATGACAACAGAACGCTCCATGAGCTGGGCTTCTACTGGCGATAAAGGGCATCACTGGGATCAAGGGTGATAGGAACAGGGTCTGTAGACCGAGTGGCAGTATGACATCTTTGCTGATTCCCTCATCTAGGTGACTATACTAGAAGCTTCTTGTTTAGGAGATATACATAGAAATATTTAGGGATCAAGGAGGATCACGCCAGTGGATCTCAGACTGTTTGAAAAACTGTGTGTGCGAACAAGCCAGTGAAGGAAGAGATTAGTATTTGGGGACTCTGGATGAAGAGTAGATAGAGATTCTTTTATTGTTCTTACCACTTTTCTGTAACTCCAGAATTGTTTCAAAACAAAAGGCATGAAGTGGTTTTAAGGGGGCAAAAGCAAATTTTAGTTTTTAAATGGAAAATGATCATTTCTTTGGAGTAGATGTGCCAGCAGGAAATTTCTATATTCACAGTAACCGTATTAGGAATAATCGTGAAATGAGCACTCAGCTACCACATTCCCACAGGGTTAGTTTCGGTTTCCATGAACCTCCCTGTGGCTGTACCGACAATGTTTTCTGGGGCACCCCATGCACCGTCTACCACTCATCACGGAGCGCCTACAATATGCAGGGTCTGTGCTAGGAGTGCTGCACGGACTAGCTCTCTAAGCCCCATGACAATGCACAGAAGGACATACTATTATACCTATTTTACAGATGGAAAATCAAAGTACAGAGAATGAAGCGACCAAGATTATGTGACCCATAAGCAGCAGAGACTTACTCAGAACCCAGGTCTGAATCCTGAGCCCACACTCTGAGCACAGTCACCACACTCCGGGCAAGGAATATTCTTTTGTCTGATGCCCAATACCATCCGTAGTGGGGACCTCCACAGCCTGACTCCGATGAAAGATCTCCAGTCTAGTTACTTAGCAGGGGACCAAGAGATGCTCTGCAGCCTCCAAAAATGAAAGTCCCCCAGACACATTCATTTCAAGCCATGTGCGCTCGCACATCTGCACAGGAACCTTCATTCCTGCAGACACAACGGCTCTAGGAACCGTGGCTGCCAACATCCCCCAGCAGAAGGGAGGCAGGGGAGCAGAGGCCCTAGTGTCAGGGGCCCAGTGGCTTGAGGAGGCAGCAGCACCTCCCTTGCCACCCAAGGCCTGCACACAACCCTTCCAGTCTGTGGGGCTGGGCTTTCCTGCAACAGCCGGGCCCCCACACTCACCGCAGATAAAGCATGTGGTCTTTAAGATCTCCTCCTTCTTCTGCTTCTCGCTCCTCAGGTCAGCAAAGGTGTCGATGATGACCCCAAAAATCAGATTAAGGACGATGATGATGACCATGAAGAAGAACAAGAGGTCATAGATCACTCTTGCGGCAAAGAGGGGCTCCTAGAAAAGAAGAGGTGTCTCTATCAGTGAGGTCACCCCACTGGTAAACTTCAGTCTGCAGTGCTCAGGGAAGGAAGAAAAGGCCACAATGGGCCCAACCTTCGTGGCTCACCCTCACCCCACAGGTCTGCTCTGTCACAAGTTCAACTGGGCAGCACACCTGAAAAGTCACAACTATGTCTCTTTTCACACTCTTTGTACCAAAGGTTGTTTCTGCTGGTGTTGCGTGGCTTGTGCACGAGAGCCGCTCCCTGGCATCTAAGGGGTCTTGGACATGTATTCACGAAAGCCGGACCCGGCTGGGGGGACAACAGGCATTTCCATGTACCAAGCAGAGAACAGGAGGTCCCCCCCTCCCTCAGGGCCCCTTAGATGCCAGGGAGCTTGCGGGCTCCAGGGGGTCAGGGGAAGGAAGGAGCCTCAGGGAGCCAGCTCTGCTGTCCTGGGTTTCCACACGTGCTCTCTGCCTTGGGCTCTGGCCCCCCACCCCGCCCCCTCTGCTGTCCCTTCCCCTCGGATCCAGCTACCTCTTTGGATGGCTTCCTGAGCACGTCTCCTACTCCGCCCCCGCTCCTCAGCCCGTGACTCAGCACCGTGACGATGCACATCAGCAGCGTCTCACACGTGTGCTCTTTGTCTTGCTCTGTCTCTTCCATAAGGACCAGCTCTGTGAACACGGTGAGTAACAACAGATTTATAACGTGTGGGCAAAGAGCGATCGTTGTTCTGAGACGGCGTTCCCTGTGTGCCGACTCCCCAGCTACACACAGGAACAAGAAAGAATTGCTAAAACTAAGGAATCAAGGGTCACATAATTTCTTTCAAAAAGGTGACGTTACCTGGGGCAATTCTGTTTTCCTCACCAACCCTTGCTAGTTTCTCAAGCCAAGTCAGAATTGCCTTTCCCTATATTAAAGCCAAGAGAATCCCTATCCTTTTCAGATTTAAACTCCAGCCCCAGCTCTGAGCAGGCACTGGACCTTAGATAAGTTGCTTAATATTCTGAGTCATGAGTATCTCATCTCTCAGTTGAGGGTAATCCCACAGCACCCAGGCTCCTCACTGGCTAAATCCAGCCACATTTTACAGCAGGTCCCCTGGTTAAATAGCTTTATATTAGACACTGTCCACTCTTAATCATTTTTGGAGGAAGAACCATGTCTTGCTGCCTATCTTGTTCTTTTCAGCAATTGCAGGGAGAATGGTCTTGTTAAAACAGATCTTATTGTATCACTCCCCCACCCGCCCTGAACTTCTGTTCATCCTTTGGGTAAAGTTTAACCTCTCAGCCTAACATGTAAGATTCTTCATGATCTGGCCTTTTGTTGACCTCTCTGGCTTCATTTCTAGCTACTACTCTTCCTCATGATCATTATCTCCTTCAACACACTATATTCTACTTCCAAGGCTTTGGATACCTTATTCCCTCTAACTAGAACACCTAACCCTCCTCCACTGTCCAAGATTCTACTGTTTTAGTTTAACTACCACCTCCTTGGTGATACTCTTACTCCAGTATTAGGCCAGGTGCCTATTTCTGTATTCCCTCCTTATTCCTAGCATTTAACATACTAATAATCCCCTAGGTGCCTGCCTGCAGGCCCCCTCCCCCATAATGGTGTATCTTAGAATACAACAGAGTCCCTGGCAATTAGGGGCACCCAGCAAATAGTGGTCGAATCAGCCAAGCAGGTATTTTCTTCCCACGTAGCCTTCTTTCCCCTTCATCTCCCTCTTCTCTCCTAGCCTTCCCCCTCTGCTACTAGCCTTGCTCCTGAAGAGTAAATCTGCTTCCAACGTCATGTAAGCCATCTCAGCTTCTAGAGGAGCCTAACATGGGGCTTAAGCCTACAAGGCCCTACCTTCTTTGGGTGCTGGAGAGGAGCAGTTTTCCCCAGTCTCCACCCTACACACGTCAGAGTATAGGAATTCACTTGCCAAACTCTCACCGGCTTCTGGGAAAGAGAGGAAATTTTATGATGAACAATCTGGCAGCATATGGTTAAAATGTTTGAAGTCCCCAATTCACGGCTGATTAAACAATTCTTTACATAAATAACACCCTACATTCCTGCATATAAATTCAAGGCAGAGATGCAATTTACACTTTCATTTGGTGATCTGGATGGGAAAGGAGCCAGAAATGTCAATTCCTGTAGGCTTACTAGAAATATCGCACTTAAATAGCACCTCTCCAACTTTAAAGACACACAGCTGAAACTCTTCAACAAATACTACTGTACGTACAGACTCCAGCAAGATTTACACCAAGTCTGCACAAAAAGCATCAGTGAGCAGAAGTGGAAATCCAAGGTCCAAACCAGTTTAGTTCGGAACCCTAAGATGGCTGGCAGCAAATTTCACTTAGTGTCCACTTGGAAGCTGGAGTTACATGCCAAGAATGAAGCATTTGGGAGAACAAGGCTGCCTGGCTTAGCCAGTGATAATAATTCTAGTTTGTTCTTTAGACTCAGGGCCTCTGGCTACCTGATTAAAAAACAAAACAAAAAAACAACCCAGTAACCTTTTACTTAATGCTGTTAAAATATTTTAACTGAGACAAGGTACACTTGGGTATCACTCAAGTATATGATCATTTTATTTCATTTTCAACAGTGGAAATGAGTTCCGTTTGCTCTCTATAAAAATAATGTAAGCTCACGGTCAAACTTACATATAGTAAAAAAAAAGACAAAAAACAAACAAAAAAAACCCACAACAATAACAACAAAACAAAACAAAAAAAACAGAGATAACCATTGCTGGGGTGAGGTAATATTCTTCCATATTTTAAAAGACATATATGAGCTTTTTCATTTAAAAAAAATACGTGGATTCTATTATAGTTATTACTCTGCAATTTCCCACCACAGCTTTGTGAGTGCTTTTCCTTGAAGGTTTACAGAGATGGGCCCTGTCTGCAGGGGATGCCCCCCACAGGACCATAATCTAATGGGACATCCTACGTTTACACTGGTTCCACTTTCACACTGCCGCAAAAATTCTCCCATATACATCTGTTTCCACACGAACAGGCAGCAGGTTTTTCCTTTAAGGATAAATTCCTAGAAGGACATTTACCAAGCCAGAGGGAGGCATCCCCCTATGCTTTTCAATACATAGGATCCAGGGGCAGCTAGGTGGCTCAGTGGGTTAAAGCTGCTGCTTTCGGCTCGGGTCATGATCCCAGAGTCCTGGGATCGAGCCCCGCATCGGGCTCTCTGCTCTGCAGGGAGCCTGCTTCCCTTCCTCTCTCTCTCTGCCTGCTTGTGATCTTTATCAAATAAATAAATAAAATCTTTAAAAAAAATTAAAAAAAAATACATAGGGTCCAGTTCCTTTTGAATGGGTTGCATTAGTTCAAAATATGACTTTAGTGAGTAAGTTAAAAGTAGGCTCTGGACCCTTACACTCAGTATCGCATATACCATACCACCCTTGGAATAAAGTGAAAATGAAGCCCTGGAATCAGAATTCATAGTCTGAGTGCCAGGGAGAGAACTACATTGCTAAAGTCATCTTTTTCTTTCGTTCACCTACGAGCAAGAACTGTCCTCTTAACATTAAAAGGATCTGAAGATCTCAAACTCACCTGGAAGAGCGGTTTCATTGGGCAACCTATCTACTTCCAAGATAAAATCATCTTTGAAGAAAAGATAGCCCACTATTGAGAACAGGTAAACCAGGATCAAAGCCAGAACTGCTGTCAAGATGATGGACCGTCCATTGCGAGTGACACTTTTAATGACATTAAGCAGAGTCTCTTCTCTGTATACCAAATCAAAAAGCTTTAAAAATGAACAAAGAGAAGACAATGGGACAGTTTTAAGAAGCCTCTATGTTAGATGTACACAAATATCTCATAATGAAAACTCGATTTATAGAGAATTTACCCTTTTAGAAACAAACACAAAAGCATTCTACTATTATCTTAACACTTTATACTTGCTTGTCTTCCTAAAAACTGAGATGGGGAACATTAGCATAGAAAAGGTGGGTGGAGGCAATAGTAATTTCCAGTGGGACTCAGACAGTTGAGAGGTCCTGGGGATGGAGAAAATACAGGGTAGTACCAGCGAGCTTCAGAAGGCAAAGGAGAGCAAAGTGATAAGGGTCTTGGCATGCGTCTGCGTAGGCAGTAGTAGCTGAGTTTCCGCTAAGGGCCAGCCACTCTGGATACAGGACTGGACGACCCTAGCCCTTGTCCTCTGGGAGCTTGGAGTCTCCCAGGGAAGGCCCTGTACAGCAGGCAGCAGGAGGCAGCAGGGACTCTGGAGTACGAGGTGCAACCTTAGCTCAAGCACAGGACATCAGGATGGTGGGCTGGGTTCTCGATCCTTCCCCCAGAGCCTCGTTTCCTCATCTACAGATGGGAGGATGGGGAGCTGCTGTGAACCACAGCTATGTGATGTGTACTGCACCCGGGAGATCGTGGACAGCCGCACGTACGTGCTGCGTGCGCACAGTAAATAGTAATGATTATTTCCTGATGGAGGGACTGGGCCCCAGGTCATGCAGCTCATGGCAGGGACTCTGGTGGCGGTAACATACCAGGGAGCCTAGAACCTTCCCATCTCCCTAATGTGGGGGGTGGGGTGCAAAGCCCCCCTGCAGTGCTCTATGGGCTCACAGTCTAGGCTCACCCTCAGCTAAGAGACTACTTGCTCTTTGCAAGAAGTTGGCCTGTAGGTACTTCTAGGAATGCGGTACAGACGGCTGGCTTTCTCAGGTATTTGGCTGTAGGAAGAGTACAAAGCTGTGGAGGAGAGCTCTGTGGGCTTCTTCTTGGAGCAGGGGGCTAGTCTGGCCTCTGTGCTGACATGGAATCTTCTGAAGTTCTGCATCCACATGGCTTTGGGGCATGAGTGCACAGCCATGTGAGTCAGGGGACAAGGGTTTGAATCCTGACTCTGCTTTTAATTTGTAGTCACATGGTGATCAAGCCATGTAACCTCTCTGAACTAGCTGGTGTCCAAGTCCCTTCCAATTTATAGTTTTACATCTGAGTTCATTTTCTGGTCAATTACCCCTTCTGCTTCTATAAGGCCAATCTGTGTCCTGAGACCTGTGGGCAGGGCACTGGGTATAGTAGGAGACTCAAAGGGAAGGAAGCAAGAAAGAAGCGTTCGGTCAGTATAACAGTACAAAAGGCTTATGTTGCTACTGCAGTTGGTTAAATATTTTCCAGCAACCTACCATGAAGCAGTGAGTGAGAGCAACTTCAGATAATAAACAAATGACACTTGTGTTCTGGGGGAGGAACTATAAGATTCTATCACCACCAAGTCACTGAGATGGCAAGTGATTACTTTTTTCACTCATCTGTGATTTCTGACTTGAAGACAATGGACATGCATTACTTTATAAAGGAAAAACTTTCTTCTAATTGGAAAATTACACATGTTCAATGGACAAAACTTTGAAAACACAAAAAAGCAAAAAGAAAAACCAAAATCACCAATAACCCCATCATCTACTCAAGTTATTTCTTCTGCAAGGGCTACACTGGAAAAATGTAATAGATACAATATACCATAATCCTGGCATATGGTCAGCCCCTTTCATCAAGCAATCATGAAAATTTCTGTGTCAGAAATGATCACCTAGAATTTCACTGTACAGAAAAAAACCTCAGTTTACTTAACCAAAATATTTACTTTTTTTACAACAGTCAAGATGTTTCCAATTGCACATCATTAAAAATAATGCTGTGATGAACACCTCGCCACTTGCCTCTATACATACTTGTCTGGTTATTTCTTCTTGGAGAATTTCCAGAAATGGAATTATTGGGTCAAATGTTGCAACAGAAACATATCACCCCATTGCTTTCCAGAAAGGCTATACTGATCCACGCTGTTGGGGGATGGGGGATGGGGGCCACTAACTAGAGCACGCAGTCATTAAGACCTGAACATGCTTTGGCCTTTGAACCTTTCCAAACATCACAGGTACAGCGCGGGATCACACTTTTGTTTCAATTAGCATGTCTGCGGTTAGCATTAAGGTTGGACATCCTTCCATGTTTACTGACCATATGGATTTCTCCTCCTGTTACCTGCCCATCCATGAACTTGACACATTTTCATCTCGGGCTGTTAATGTTTTCTAAGGACACATTTGGATGCAGTCTCGAGACCAGGTTCAGCCATTCTGGGCCCCCACTCTCCCACTGTCCTTTTCTGGTCTGCTGGCAGGGGCTTTCATAACCCCGGGATATGTGACTTTTCCCTGCTGTAGGTCTCTCTCCAATTCCCTTCTGTCACAGGTTTTAGTACTTTGTCTGTGATTATCGGTAAACATGTTAAACACTACTTTTGACACCAAAAGTAGCATGTCACCTGAGACCACAAGTCACGGGCCAGAAGCACACAGGAGAGGCATCCAGCCACTGTTCAGTCTGATCCTGGTGAGTTCTCTGAAAGCAAGCTGAGCCCAGGTGGCACAGACAGCTCGGGGTTACTGTTTCTGTGATGTAGGAGAGACGTGAAAGCAAGAATGCGAACTGCCCTGGGAAATACCAGCTGCACCGAAGCAGGGACTTTTTCACGAGCTCAGATGAAAGGCAGCTCAGGGCTGGGCTCACGAGCTGACTAGGCAGTCACCAGAGCTCAGCTGCTCTCTGGTCTCTGGCACTTAGTGGGTGACTCTGGGCAAGTTACCTAACCTCACCAAGCCTCAGTTTCACCATCTGTCACTTGCAGACATTGTCTTAGAAGTCGTGGTGAGAGACTGTATAAAAAGGGCACATGGGGAACATTCTCTAAATGGTGGTAACGATGATCTTGTGGACTGTGAGGCCTGTGAGGGCAGAGAGGATACTGGTTTGTCTCACTACAACAGCCCTGCTTCTAGCTTGGGTACCAACCAGCATCACAAAGGACCAAAAGCAGAGGACTTGAAGGTGCAGACAGGGAAATGAAGCCAAAGGGATGCAGAACATAAGCAAAGTCAAACCCTCCCAGGAAGAGATGGCACTGAGGAAGAAATCTCCTGTGTCTTGGGAGAGATCTCTCAGCTGGGATGTGGGAGACCTCCCACTGAGCTCTGCCTCCTTGCCTGGGAGCGCCCGGGACTCCCTGACTCCACACCCCGATCCTTATCCAGGGGCATTACTGTAGGAGACAGAAAGGCTCAGAGGTATTCAGAGAGCTCTCAAGATTTCTGATACAGAGTGACCAAAATAGGCCAAATAATGGCAATCACAAGTACATCCAGAGACCTCTCTGCCTAAAACCTCAAACTAGAGCCAGACCTATTTTAAAATGAGGTAAAACAATCCATTTCCCTCAGCCTGCCAACATCTACCACTAATGGAATGAGCTAATCCTGATGACCCGAATGGTGAATTCTTGATGGTGTTTTGGATGGCAGAGGAAGTAAGCGATGACAAAGACAGTAATAATAGCTAGAATTGCTAAGCATTTCTTGTGTGGTAGTGCTATTCTAAGGCCCTGACGTGCACAGCTGCAGATAATCCCTGTGGCAGCCCTGGAAGGGGGACAACTTGTTCTCATTTTGCACATGGGGAAACCGAGGCAGAGAGCAAGTGAGTCACCAGTCCAGAGGCGACATGGAGGATACCTCCCAGAAGAGTTTTCCTTGCTCTACCCTTTGCAAATAAGTCCCTCACTTTAAGTCAACACTTAGGCTTGGATCGTTTTTTATCCTTACTAACATTTTAATTCTTCTAGTCTGGTTATGGATTGTTTTGCTTGCATACAGGTCAGCTTCATGCTTCCTGTCATTTGATGTAGGTACAAGGCAAAGGTTTCTTATCTACAACTCTACAGGTCTAGACTCCCTCTAATGATGGGAAAACAAGTAGATATTTGGTCTATAATTTAAAAACCTGCTCAGGAAGAAGGTGACTGAACTAACTCATTTTATAGACTATCAAGACATTAGTCACTTGACTGAGATTGGAACAAAATAACTTCCAGGGAAAAGGTCTCCCGGACCAATAAATCTACTGAGGTCACTGTCATGGATCTTGGGATTTTGAAAATAGCTCCTCCTCTTATTTCGTCACTAAATGTTCTCCCTGGGAAGCAGATCCCATGAGAACCGTCAGATGATGACAGTCTCAAAAACATTCTCCTCTGTAAGAGCTGGCAGAGTCCAAGAAAGCAAGAAAAGCAAAGATGCATGTGGAGGACACATCCCCTGATCCGGACAGCAGGTGCTGTCTACCACCGTTAAAGGTCCAACATGGACGCAAGCCTACACCTGCTGATCTTCTACCAGCTACCCTGCTCCCTGGGGGGCTTCCTTCTCTAGATCCCGGAAATGATGCACATGACCTTCTTAGACCAGACACACCAATCACCATTAAAAAGGAGGGGTCTGTGAGGAGAGACACGGGACACTCCTCGTTTTCAACATGTAAAATCTTTCCATACCAGGAACTCACCAGCAGACTGTAGAAGAACTCGTGGACGAAGAGGCCCATGGCGCAGATCAGCAGATACAACAAATGGTAAAGGAACTCAACATCCAGAACCATGGCTCGGTAGCCTCTGGTAAATGTTCCACAGTTGCCCACAAAGCTCATTAGAAAGATGATTTTATTGCAGACCTGAGAATAATGACAGGAACAGCCAGATGAGCATAGACCATGCTGAACTGCAGACTTCGTGACAGCCGAGGGCCATATTCACGGAATGGTATTTCTGCAACGGTGCCCAAACGAAGCTTCCCTTCGCACCAAGTGCCCACTGAACCCGTCTAGAACCATTTTGCAGATCTAAGTCATATCGTTACTTTGCTTTTCAGGCATATTACACAGTATGCGGTACTCAAATAACTTCATGAGCAACAGTAATCAAGTGGCATTTGTATATGACAAAAACAAAATTAACACATACTGAAATTATGATTTTCGAAATGAGATATGAATCATTTCTAACATTCTTATATGAGTTAGTCGAACACAGAAGTCACCTCAATCTACGAACCCTGTGATCAGCATAAATAAAAGCATTTTCTGAATTTCTGTTACATTCTGGGCATTATAAGGATTGTAATTAATTTAATTAATTAATTTTTAAAAGATTTTATTTATTTTTCAGAGAGATAGAGAGAGTACAGGCAGGCAGAGTGGCAGGCAGAGGCAGAGGGAGAAGCAGGCTCCCTGCAGAGCAAGGAGCCTGATATGGGACTCGATCCCAGGACCCTGGGATCATGACCTGAGCCGAAGGCAGCCGCTTAACCGACTGAGCCACCCAGGCATCCCAGGATTGTAATTTAATGAGAAGCAGCTAGTTCTTGTCTTTCACTGCAATTCATAGAGGAAATAATTTTCTTGGGGAAGAAAAAGTAAGGGCCTTCAGAATGAGTTCTGTTTCCCTGCCCCCCCCCCCACCCCTTCTGGGAATAAGTTTTCTCTGGGGATTTGTCCCTTTCCATGTTTCAGTCCTTGGAATCTGGGGGGGGGGGGCACACCAGTCAATCAGCTGTTCTATTGCCCTGGCACTAAGGATCGGTTCAGGGATACTCACATGGCCCAATAGGACCGGTGAGACCCACTGAGAGCTTTCCTGGGACTGCAGCAAAAGACAACTTTATTTTTTCACCCTGACCTTGAACCAAAGAGAAAGCAAGCTTTGAAGCTGCTGGCCTCCACCCTGCCATACCACGGAGCCTCCGAGCACAACTGATGCAGAGCCCAGAGACGGAACTGGACCCTGGGGCCACTGTCAGGGCCCCTGTATTCAGCAGCCCCTGACAGAAGGATCTTCATCTCTCAGTCCCAAGAACCAATGCATTTTCTCCTTTGGTTCAACAGGCATGGATTCGGTTTTTTAACACTTGCAGCTGGAGTTTGATCTACTGTGTAATACAGTTCCCCTCTCATAGAAACCCCATGCCTCCAAGTCGATCTCTAGGAACACGCAGAAAGAAAAACTCCGATGAAGAGAAGGCTGGAGAGAAAGGTTTTCAGATGTACTTGGTAAAACCGTCTTCTGCTCCCTCAGCTGCCTTGGCCATAGACTCTGGGGGAATCCTGCCAGTTAATCCGGCACATCAGTGTAAGGGAGCTTCTCCGCAATCAGGTACGTGAGGAAGCCAACACCCACAGGGAACATGAAGCTTTCTCAGGATGAACATCCAATCCCCCAGTACTTTTTCTCTAATATTCTACCCATCACTAGTACAGGATCTCTCACTGGGTGAGAAAGTACCATTGACTCTGGATGATCTGTGTTGACGGGGTTTCAGGAAAACAAAAGGCCACACCTGGTTAACATTGCAGGACCTCAGACATGCCTCAGCCCCCAGTGTCTCATCAGAGCAATTCGATTTACTTGAATCCACTCTCCCCTTGAAACAACTTCTGCCCTCGTTTCCTCCACTGCTTCAGTAGCACATGTGTATTCACGGTCTTGGCCTGGCATCCCCACCTCCTACAGACCCTGCTTAATGAGTCCAGCATCTGGCTTCTGGCCTCACTTCTCCCCCGTAGCAGCTCCTCTCCAGTCTACAAAGGACTGGGTCAGGGCGCAGACGGCACTGTCAGCCCTGAGCACCTAATCCCAGCTCCTGCAACAAGACAGCTCCCCAGCCCACCACCCCCAGCACTCTGCTGTCGCCTGGCTGCCAGGACACCACCCTGTCCCACTTCCCCAGCCCCTGCATGTCCAATGCTCCTTCTCTGTCCGTAACTACTCTTTCTCTCATCTCCTGTATGCTCTATGTGAGTGTTCCCCTTTTCTCACTCTGGTTATTTATTACAGTTATTTCGGCTCTCCCAACCCAGACGTTACTATAAATGGTAATTGTCTAATATGAGTCTTTCCCCCAAAAGACTTAAGTTAAAGAAGAGATGACTGTGGAATGATTAAAGCCCAGAGGGAAAAAAAAAAAGCCCATAAGACTACAATCTCTGAAATACTGAGTTTTCCCTTTTGTTTATTCTATATTTCCTTCTTAATGATACCTACACCAGTGAATGATACCTACCTTCCCTATGTAACACTAATCAGTCTTTGTCACTCCGGTCATACATTTCCAAATGCCACAGCTAACATTAATGGTTTGCCTTGTCATCTCAAGCTTAGTAAACCAACAATTTAAGTGCATTTTCACCTTGAAAATTAGGTGACTTCACTTTAGTTAGTTGCATTATTCTTTTCCTAGTCACCTGTGACTGAAAATTTGGAGTTGGGGTTGCCTCCTTCATCACCCCATCAAGACAGTAATACCTTCTTGACCTGGAGAAAAGGCTTTGAGGTGTGAGGCTCTTGACTCTAGCCCCACAACACATGACCCTAACCTTCGCAGCTCTGACATCTGTACCAACCTTCTTCCTTCCA
>RCUC01113450.1:0-33432 GCA_003697995.1 Taxidea taxus jeffersonii | reverse complement strand
GGGGGGAGGGGGCTGCAAACAGTGATGAGTGCACAGAGGTATGGCGGGAGGTACAGGCAGAGGTGCGGTGGGAGTGGCTAGAGCAGGGCTTCATGTCGGATGATGGTGTCAGCTTAAAGGCTGTCCCCATGGTGGGCCTGTGCCCTGCCCCAGAAAAGATTAGCCTGAGGCTTCCTGAGGCCCCTGCTCTGCCCCCAGGCCCTGAGTGGCCCCCACTGCTGGTGTCTCTGTCCTCCATGCTCACCCCCTGCTTCCTCGGGGTCCTGTCGCTGCAGACGTCAGCAGAATGTAACACACAAGCAATACATGGACAGGGAAGGACACCCTCTGGGTGTCTGGTCAATGCTGCCTATAGCACTAGAGGCCATCTCTGGAACGTCCCCTGTGATGGGGATCTCAGTTCCCAGGATCTTGGCTCAAACGGGGCAAGGAGCAATCTGTGTCCGTCTAGGAATCAATGGGCATGAGACCGTATCTCTGACTTGGCCCAGCTCCTCGTCCTTGTGAGAAGAGGGTAACCCCCTCATCCTGAGCTTTGGGTTGTCTTTGCACAGCAGTCAAAGAAAACCAGAGCATGAAGGACCCTGGGAGAGCAGTTCATTCAAACATCTCCATTAAAGATAGGCAACAGAGGTCCTGGGAGGTGTTCAGTACCTTGGTGTCCAGCATGGTTTGTGATCAGGACGGGATGGGTGGGCGACGGGAAGATGGACAGGAGATGGAAGGGTGTGTGTGGAGGATGGACGGATGGGTGGGAACTCATAGCATTAGACATCCCCACTAGTAACCTGATTTTAGTCCAAAATGCAAAGGACTTGTATGGAAATATAATCAAAGCCTGGAAACCTCTTCTGTGCACCTGAGCCTCCTGGGCTCGTGCTGGACTACAGAGAAAGAGTGACAGTCCCCCAGCTCCAGGACATGCAGGGGGTGATGCAAGGTGCCTGGGATCTCTGTATGGGGGGAGAAACAAGTGAGGGAATAGGGTCAGAGAGTGGGGGACCACATCGGGGAGAAGCAGGAGACACTCCTGGAAAGATCCACCTGCCGGAGAGAAAGGAATCAACAGCAAATGATTGCCGATCACAGCAAGCCTGCTCCAGCTTTGGTCTGGTTGCATCTTTGGAAACTGACAGCCATTTGTAAAATTCACATGGGCTGCCAAGGACCAAGAAGAGCCAAAACGGATAAAAAATAACAGAGGTGGAGCACGAACAGGATTTGATTTCAAGACAGGTCATAAAACTGTAAGAATATAGACAGCACGGTATTGGTGTACGTAGAGACAAACAGATCAGTGGGACAGAATAGGGTCCAGAAATAAATGCCCACAAGAGTGGACAACTAATTTTTGACAAGATGCAAAGGCAATTTAATAGATGGTCTTTTCATCAAATGGGGTAGGAACAGGTAGAAATCCATACCTCGCATATATACAAAATTTAATTCAAAATGGCTCATGGATCTAAGTGTAGAATCTGGAATTATAAGAGTTGTAGCAGAGAGGAGCACCTGGGTGGCTCAGTGGGTTAGAGCCTCTGCCTTCGACTCAGGTCATGATCCCTGGGTCCTGGGATCGAACCCCGCATTGCGCTCCCTGCTCAGTGGGGAACCTGCTTCTTCCTCTCTCTCTGCCTGCCTCTCTGTCTACTTGTGATCTCTGTCTGCCAAATAAATAAATAAAATCTTTTTTAAAAAGTGGTAGCAGAGAACATAGGAGAAAATCTTTTTCTTTGCTTGGATAAGAACTCTTTAGCTATGACATCAAAAGCATACTCCATAAAATAAAAATTAATAAGTCGCACACCACCAAAATGAAAAAAACCTCCTGCTCTCTAAAAGTCACCATAGAGAGAAGAAAAGGACAACTCACAGACAGGGAGAAAACATTTCCAAACCACGTATCTGACAAAGGATTCACACACATTCATATAAGGAATGCTCAATATTCGACAATGAGAAAACAAGCAACTCAACTTAAAAATGGACAAAAGATATGAACAGAAACTTTGGAACAGAAGATACAGGAATGGGAAATAAGGACCTAAAAGGATGCTCAAGGTCAACAGTCATTAGGGAAATACAAATTAAAACCACAACGAGATACCCCTCGGTACTTATTCAAATGGCTAAAATTGGAAAGACTGACCATCTCAAGTATTGATGAGGATTTGGAGCAACCAGAAGCCTTCACGTGCTGCAGCCAGGAATACAAAATTGTTTAACCACTTCAGAAAATAAAAGCTAGAAGTTAAATACATACAGCCACAGGCCCCGGTCATTCTACTCCTAGGTATTTACCCAAGCATATTTCCATTCAGAGACTTGTGTAATGATCACAGCAGCTTTATTTGCAATGGCCTAAATGAAAAGTATCCAATGTCCACTAACAGGTGAATGGATAAAGAACAGTGACATATCCATTCAATGGAATACTACTCGGCAGTAAAAAGGAGCAAACTATTGATATATGCAACATCATGAGTGCATTTCAAGAGTCAAAGATTCTAAGTAAAATCATCTCTAGTCACAAAAGACATGATCTTATGTAGAGAAAATCCTAAAGAACCTAAAAAACATGTGAGAGCCAATAAACAAGTTCAGCCAAGTTGTAGGATACAGGATCAACATACAAACATCTGCTGATCATGAGCCATCCAAAAAGGAAATTAAGAAAACAATTCTGGGGGTGCCTGGGTGGCTCAGTTGGGTAAGTGACTGCCTTCAGCTCAGGTCATGATCCCGGGGTCCTGGGATCAAGTCCCACATCAGGCTCCCGGCTCCATGGGGTGTCTGCTTCTCCCTCTGACCTCCCCTCTCATGCTCTCTCACTCTGTCTCTCTCTCAAATAAATAAATTTAAAAAAAAAAAGAAAACAATTCTGAATAAGGAATAAAGAATAAAATACATAAGAATACATTTAACCAATGTGGTACAAACAGGTACAGTGATATCAGCAACATCACTAAAAGGAATGAAAGAAGACCTAAGCAGATGGAAAGACATCCCATGTTCATGGATTGGAGCACTTACTAATATTAAGATGATAATCATCTCCAAATTGATGTATAGATTCAACATAATTCCTATCAAAATTTCAACTGCCTTTTTTGCAGAAACGGACCAGCAAATCCTCAGATCCATATGGAATTGTAAAGAGACCCTAAATAGCCAAAATAATCTTTAAAAAGAGCAAAGGGGGAGGAGTCAACTCACAGTTTTCAATTTCAAAACTTACAACAAAGCCACAGTCATCAAATAGCATGGCACTGATACAGAGACATACGATCAGTGAGAGTCCAGGGAAAACTGTATGTCCACAGCCAATTGATTTCCAAGAAGCAAGCTGGGGCTACTCAGTGGGGAATAAATATTCTCTTCAACAAAGAGTGCTGGGACAATAGGACGTCCACATGCACAAAAATGAAGTTGGACCCCTACCTCACACCATATAAACAAAATTAATTCAAAATAAATTTTATGATTTTATTTATTTGTCCGAGGGAGAGAAAGACCATAAAAAGGGGGAAAAGCAGGCAGAGGGAGAATCAGGCTCCTCACTAAACACGATGTGGGGCTGGATCCCAGAACCCTGGAATCACGACCTGAGCTGAAGGCAGATGCTTAACCGACTGAGCTATCCAGGTGACCCCCAAAATAAAATGTAAAAACCTAAATATAACAGCCATAAGACTCTTAGAAGAAAACACAGAAGTGAATTTTTATGACCTTGGATTTAGCAATGATTTCTTCAATATGACACCAAAAACGCAAGCAACAAAGGGGGAAAGAGATACATTGGACTTCATCACATTGTGAAGCTTTTGTGCGTCAAAGGACACCACCAAGAAAGTGAAAGGACAATGCACAGAATGGGAGAAAACATTTGCAAAACATGTGTCTGGTAAGGGCCTAGGATCCAGAACACATAAAGAACCCTCGCAGCTCAAGAACAAAATGACAACTCAATTTTTTAAACAAACAAATGATCTGAGTAAACGTTCATTTCACTAGAGGATGTACAGATGGCTGAGATGACACAAGATGCTCGTCATTCGTCTTTAGGAAAATGCAATCAAAACTGCAATGAGTTACCATGTCATGCCCACTAATTTGGCCTTAATGAAAGAAGAAGAAAGAAAATGACAAGTGTCGGCAAGGATGTTGAGAACTGGAAACTTTTTATAAGCTAGCGTGGATGTAAGATGGCGCAGCCACGCAGAAAACACCGTGGCAGTTCCAGAATGTTCCATTTAGACTCACCACACAGCCCAGCAAGTCCATTCCTGGGGAAATGAAGGAACTGAAACTCGTTCTTAGAACAGAGACCTGTGCGCAAACGTCCATGCTGGCATATTCCCCAGTCATAGGGTGGAGACAACCCAACTTTCCATCAGCTGTGATGTGTCCAGAAAGGAATACTATTCGGCCGAGCAGAGGGATGACGTGTGGACACCTGCTCCAACACGGACAGCCCTTGACACATATGCTGAGTGCAAGAAGCCATACACAGAAGGCCACACAGCATACGACTCCATTAAAATGCAACATAAGGGGCGCCTGGGTGGCTCAGTGGGTTAAGGCCGCTACCTTCGGCTCAGGTCATGATCCCGGGATCGTGGGATCGAGCCCCGCATCGGGCTCTCTGCTCTGCGGACAGCCTGCTTCCTCCTCTCTCTCTCTGCCTCTCTGCCTACTTGTGATCTCTATCAAATAAATAAATAAAATCTTAAAAAAAAAATGCAACATAAATTTGCCCAAAATCCTACAAAGGCTACAAAGGCCACATCATGTATGATTCCACTTACAGGATGTCCTAGAAAAACTAAAACCATGAATACAGACACAGATGGGTGATTACAGGGGCTGGAGCTCGGGAGGAAGGAGGACGTAGGACACAACTCTTAGGTGTGTTGGAAATGGCCTACATGATGGCGTTTTTCAAATTTACAGGGCTGGACACTGAAGGGTGAATTCCATAGTCTTTCAAAAAGCCTTTTGAGGTTCAAGTCATGAAGGTGAGGTCTGAATCCCAGGACCTGGCATAGAGAGAGCTCGAAAGGGACAGGAAGGAAGGTCACAGCCAGCAGGTGGCCGGCTGTCCACGTGCCAGCAGCTCATTGAGCATTGCCAATGCCAAGACGATTTTCCGGAAGTGGCCCCAGTAATATTGCTGGTCCCACATGGTCTTTTGGACCAGGGCTTCTCCCTCCGAAAAGCGTGTCCTGTTGCCTCCTGTCCCATCTGGGTGAGGACTTGTATCTCCTCCAGCCAGCCCAATGCAGGGCAGACAAGCATAGGAAGGGAGCAGGAGCAGGGAAGAGGGACGTGGAAAGTGGGGTCCAGGCTGCTCAGGGCCCACCTCTGGGGGAGCGGGACGGGAAGAGAAGATCTGAATGGAACCAGGCATAAGGCTGGGGATGGGCAGCCACAGGGCCCTGGCCCAAGAAGCAAGGGGCAGGTGCGAGCTGTGAGCGAGGGGAGGGGCAGGAGACGGAGAAGCGGGGGCCCAGATGGGGACATGGGGGGCTTCAAGGCCTCTTCCCAGGTGAGCAGCTGGAGGGTCCGAGCAGAACCCAAACATGACCCCAGGGTTCCCAGGCCTTGGGTTTCTGTTTCCTCCAAGAAGCTAGAAGTAAGATTTTAATGTAAAATCTCTCCATTTCTAATCTTGGCAGGTCATTCCAATTTATTTATTTATTTTTAATATTGTGCTTTGCAAATAAAGGGTGTGTCTGGGCCACCTTTGGAGATCTCTGGTGAACTCTCCAGCCTCCCGCCTAGGAGGCCAGGTCAAATCCCATCAAGGTCAGAAGGAGACGCCTAATTCCCAGGGGCTCGGAGGGGGCGGGCCTCTCGGCTAATCTCTGCAGAGGCCCGGAGGGCCTGTCAGGCCCAGGCCAAACTGGAGGAGCCCCGAGCAGGCCCGGGGGAGGAGGGGGCCCTACTGTGCTCTGTGCCCTCCTGGGCTCCGGGGAAGGGGCGGCTATTCACCTCTCCTCACCGTGGTCTCAACCCACCCAGCCACCCTGGGAACCCAGCCCGCTCCACCCCTACCCCCACCCACAGGCCAAAGCTCCTGGGGCCCAGATCCACTTACAGGCCCAGGATGGAGAGGGCGGGGAGATGGGCCCCCGGGCCCCCTCCCTTCCCAGGCACCACATGCTAAACCCTCCTCTCCTGGCTTGTCTGACTGGCCTTTCTCCGTGGCTGAAGTCCAAGCTCTGGGCCAAACACAAAGACCCAGGAGACGCAATAAGACAGACTGTGAGCAGGGCTGCCTCCAGCCCCCAACTGGGAAGAATTACGGTTCTCTGTGACTCTGCCAAAGGGCGCCTTGAGGCTCCCGGCGGGAGGGGGAAGGAGGGGAGGCTGGCCTGTGGCCTCAGTCCATCCGCCCTTCTCTTGACAAACTTGGGTCTGAGTTCCTAAATGTGCGTGTGAGAGAGGCTGGCTCTCCACGCCACCCGCTGCTGGGGCATTGCATGCCCCCCCCCACACCCCCGCTCCTCAAAGGCCCCCAGGGCGTCCTCATCCCCATGGCCACATGGCCTCCAGGGCTCTCTCTGCTCCTTCTGCTCCGCTCTGCAGCCTGGGGACAGCAGGCCATCTCCCCTGGGCGCTACCTGCCACCCCCATCACACCCCACACCCCCATCACCCACACAGTCTGCCACACCTTGCACGTGCACCCCCAGCCCCAGAACCCCGACCAGGGCTCAGAGCAGGTAACGAGGGCCAGGTCCCACCACCCTCACACTCCTCCCTCCCTGCACACTCCGCCTTCAGGGCTGAACGGTGTCTTCCCCAAGTTCACATGTCACCCTCCTATCCCCCAGTACAATGTAGAGGCGATTCAGGTAAAACACATCCCAAGCGTGGGCCCCCATCCAGTGGGACTGGGGTCCTATAAGAGGAGGACACGAGGATGCAGAGTTGCACAGGGGGATGACCACACGAGGACACGGGGAGAGGACAGCATCTACACGCTGCAGAGAGAGGCCGCAGGAAAAAACAGCCCAGCCCTCACCTGGACCTCTGGCTTCCAGCCCCCAGGAAGTGAGCAAACACATTTCTGTGGTTCCAGCCACCCCTTTTGCAGTGCTCTGTCCCTGCAGACCCAGGGCTGACACCCGCATCCCAGGGCTCCAGGGCTCCTGTCCTAGTAACCTGCTGGGGCGACCCCCTGATGGCTCAGGGCCAGGCCAGCACTCTGGGCCCCTGCAGTGTCAGGCCACGGTGCTCAGGAGGGGGCCCCACCGGGGGTCTCCCAGTGTCCCCTCCCCACCAGTGGCCCAGGCTCCTGGGGCTGGTCCTCACCCTGCTAACTTGAGTGAGCCTGGGCCCCAAGCCATTGTGTGCAAAGTAGACACATCAGAGCTTTCTGGCGTGGGGGGCGGGGAGGGGGGCAGGCAAGGAAGCTTGTATCGGAGAACATGGACAATGAATCCCACCCAGTGTTGCCTGTCCCTTCCAATAGTTAGTCTGTTTCCATTTCATGCTGTTTAACGATCTCCACACCTGTCCCTGCTGGACGCCTCTTCCCCGCCACAGTGCCACCAACAGCCCACGTGGCCTCTCACCTCTCTCCGCTTCCGGTTTCCCAGGTTCCTCTCCCGGTGCTGCTAGAAATGCAAATCACCCATTCATCACAGGGAGGCACCCAGCAGACCGAGACCCAGAAGGAGCCCGGCGGCGGTGGCCACACCATCAGGAAGGGGAAGCTGGATTACGCGATAACTGGATCTGGGGAAATTGGCTAAGCCTCTGGGAGATAGTAAATGAGATCCCTACCTCACGCTGTTACAGGTGGGCCAGGGAACTCAGTGGGCAGGCAAACCTATTTACGACCTCTAAGTGGGACAAGGTCTCTTAAAAAAACACGGAACACACAAGCCACACAGGGAAAGATCGGTAAATGCAACGAGAGCAAAATTTAGAAAAGTCTGTATGACAAAGCCTGGCCCACATGAGGCAGTAAGACAGCCCTGGACCCAGAGCCGGCTTTGGAACTCCCATCAGCCACAGAGGGTTGACGCCCAGTGTGCACGGGACACCTCCATATCACCTTCAAATAGCCCGGCAGGGAGGGAACCGGGCCAGGTGGGCCGTCCAGAGCGGCCCCCGGGGGCACTGGGCTGGGGACAGGGGATGCGGACCAGAGCCTCAGTGAGGCATCTCTGGATGAGAGGTGGCCAGGGGCTGGCTGGGCACCCTCATTCAGGGTGGCTGCTAGGTACCGTTGCACACACACACATCCCCCGGGACCCAGCGCCCCACTCTGCCCTCCAGACCCCCCGCACACACGTCCGGGAAGAACGCCAGGCAGTCCACCACAGCCGTGTCCCTCGTGCCTCGTGCATGGACCCTGCAACCAGGCACGAGCACGCAGCATCCGTGGACACGAAGCAGAAAGACTGTGCCCAGGGGCAGGCCCGCAAGACCCAGTTCCGTGAAGCTCCGTGGGCCGCGGGAATATTAGCCCATGCTGTCCATGCATGAGAGCTGTGGGGGGAGGGATTTGTGGAGCACTATCCGTGTTACTCCCCATTCCCTCTGGGCGGTGGGACCCGGGGATCTGCCACCTCCTTCAGCTTCCCAGCCAGACTGAGGGTGCTCTGAGTTCTTCCGAGGGCGGCTGACCCTCTGCTCCACTCAGCCCCACTCCCTCCTGCAAGCCAGAGTCTCAGAGTCAATGGTCCACACCTTAGGTCTGCTCAGATGGAAGGTGCCTGAAGCAGCTGGACGTTCTCTCCATCTGGGCCAGGGCACCAGCATCCCCCGCAGCTCAGCTGCCCCTGTCTGACCTCCCCTCCAACCCAGAAGGAAGCCCCAAAAGGCTCCAGCTTGAAAGCAGCCCCCAGGTCACTCTGGCGGCTGCTTCTGATCTCCCTCCTGCCCTCCCTCTCCATACCTTCCATTCTCCAATGAGATGTCAGCTCAGTCTTTCCTAACACAGATCGCGTCACTGCCCTGCTCAAACCTCCAGCTGCTTCTCACGTCACTGCCCGCCCTGGCCTATGGACAAGGCGCTAATGACTCTGTCCGGCTTCCTGTTTCCATCTGCCTGCCCAGTGTTTGCCACACTCCAGGGACCACACAGGCCACCTCTGTCCCCCACTCCAAATCTGTTTCCACCCCAGAGCCTTTGCACAGGCTGTTTTCTTCTGCCTAGAATGCATTGGACAAGGCCAACCTGACAGCCTCATTTCAATGTAAGGGCCCCATCTCCAAATACGGTCACATGTAGGACTTTGACATGGACTTGGGAGGGGACACGATTCAGGCCCTAACAACAGCGTCAGCCTCAAGGAGAGCACCTGATTGAGCCAGACTAACTGAGGTTCTTCCCAGGGGAAAACCAGCTAAAGAAGTATAAGCCGACCCTCTCTGGGGGCAGAGTCTGCCTGGGGCCGACATCGTGGAGTGTGATGTTCTGGGCACCGTGGGGCTGGGGCCATGTCACCTCCCGCGCACCAGGCCAGGTGAAGACTCTTCTCTACAGGACCCTATGTGTTGACAGAACCGTCCTTTGTGTATAAAACGCCAGAATCCCACGTTCTGGCAAATCCCTTCCTTGTCTCAGCAAATTCAAGCCGTGTGTCTTATTGCTTGTGGGTAAGCACGGACACGGCAGAACGAGCTGGATAGTAGATGGGCTCTGTCCTAAAGGGTCTGAGCTGCACAGTCACTTGGCTGGGATGACAGAGAGGGACCAGGCCCACCTTTCCACCTCCCCCATCTTGAAGACCTCTGTCTCTCCCACTGTAAACCACAGGGTCAACCCAACGGCCCCTCGGGGCCACATCCAGTGGAATTGTAACCTTTGGGGCTGGTTCCTGGTGGACCTCCAAGCAGCCCAGCTCATCACCCCACCCATCATCCCCCCCTTGCTGGGCAGAAAAGACACTCGTGCCGAGACCCACGCTGACTGGCCGGTCATCTACCAGGGCCCCCACCCATGCTGGCTGTGTGCCACATCCGCCCCCGGGTTGCCGACGGAATGCAGCCTCCCGCCCGGCAAAGCCCCATTACAGCTGGTCGGGGTGCAGGAAGTGCCCTAGCCCAGCCCCTGTGGCTTGGACAACCAGCAGAGCTGCCTGACCTGTTCTCAGACTCCCCTAATTGGGTTCCTGACGACTCGGAAGCTGGTAACGTGCTCAGCTCTCCCAAGCCCGGCAGCAGCCTGGCACAAGGGACCCATGAGGAACCCCAGGACGGCCTTTTGGGATCAGGCCCTCCAGAACAGGCCTAAAGGCCATGCTGTGACCCCCCCAGAAGGCAACCAGCACCATCTGCCGGAATCCAGCCTGGGGCCCTCGAGCCCACGAACTTTCGCTGTTGCTGCAAGTCCCCCCAAGGTGTCCCAAGATGGAGGAGTGAGTGGGCACAGGGTCCCCAGCCCAGGCATGGACACTGCTGGGGCAATGAGACAGCTGGTTGACCACCTTCTCCCCTGAATCTCCTCCCTTGCCTCTGCCCACACTTCTCCTGTCCCTCCCTGCCCTCCTTCCCTCCGTCCCTGGTCCCTGAGGACCTCCTCCACACACACTAGGACTCACCCCCACCCCAATGATGGTCCCCACGTGACTCTCTGCCCTGGACCTCTCTTTGGACAGCAGCCTCCCAGATGTCTGCAGACCCCTCAAATTCAACCTGCCTGCCATCGCCCCCATTGGTAGACAGCCCCACCACCTAATTAGCTGATCAGACCAGCACCCTAGAAATCATTTCCAGCTCCCACCCTCTTCCCACATCTGCCAATCCTTCCGAATCCACCAAACAGACCTTCTAAGTGTCCCTGGAAGCCATTCCTTGCTCTACTCCCCAGGGCCGGCCCGGGCCTCTCCCACCTGCCGCCCTGACCTCAGCGAGTTGGGCATCAGTGTGTCCTCGGGGCTCCTGGGGCCAAGGGATCTGGGTGGGGCTGTCAGCCACAGGCTCAACCCTGCCCTCGCTGGTGACCAAACTGACCCTTGAAGAATCCACTCTCTGGGCTCAGGGATGTCACATGCCTTCATCTTTTCCAAGATTTCTCTTCCAGAGACAACCATTCCCGGGAGGATGGGAGGTGGGGACTTCTGGTGGTCACTGTCCCCACTTAGGTGACCCAGTAGGTCCCCCTTTCCACATACTCTCATTGGAGATGACCTCCCCTGGCTTACAAGTCCTCAGGGATAGCTTCTGTGGCTGCCGCCAGCCAATCTCTCCGCCTCTGAGTGAAGCCCTCAGTCTGCTCTTTGGAATCTTTCTGAAGTGCACATCTGAGCCTCTTGCCCTGATTGTTAAACAGCACCCCCAAGTTTTCCCAGGATCCAAGATGCAATCCACACTTCTGCCCTGGCATGATTTCCAAGCCGTATCTGTCCCCACTGTCCCTTTCACGCCAGAGGCCTGCTTTGGGAGCGATGATCTGCCACCCTCCTGGGACACCCGGCCTTCAGACTGTTTCACCTGCTCAGAAGGGTTCCTCCACGACACATGCCCAAGACCTGGCTAACTCCTGGACGTTCTGCTCAGCAGCCTCCCCTGACTCACAGGCCAGGGTGAGTTACGAGGGCTTCCCATGCTCCCCCATAGTCCCCAGGTTTAGCCAGCAGAGGACTCATCACACCATAGCATGACCCTCTGCTGGTTTCTCTGTCTCCCTTTCCGCTGCATCTCCTGGGGCAGGAGCCCCACCCAGCTCGGCGTCCCCCTGCCCCGCCCCTGTGCATAGCGTGCACTAAACCCAGCCGTCAGTCAGAAGAATTACGGGCTCCAGAATCCAGCCACTCTGGGCCCACACCTTGGTTCTACCACTTCCTGGCTGTGTGACCTCGGGCAAGTGGCCAAACTTCTCTGAGCCTGGCCATGCATCCGTAACTTAGGAGCGGGCACCCCTGGCGTAGAGAACCATTCGGGGTGTCTAACATGCTGCCTCCAAGGAGCCCTGCCCATAACGCGTGCTGGACAACGTAGGACAAAGCACCCCAGCCCCTTGCCTGGTGCACAGTAGGTCCTTGGTACCTGTGAAGCCTGTGCTGGGGCACACGCCACACGGGGCCTGCTTCTCTGGCTGGCCTCTAGTCCCTTGTGGGGCTTCGAGGCCCTGCTGGCTCGCCCAGGGCTCTGCACATCCCAGCGGACCTGGAGGGCTCCTTACGATGGTTAACATGCCATTTCTCATCAGAGACGACCTCCCGGTTCTTCCCTGTGTTTCCACCGTTTCCAATTTCTTCTTTTTTCTACTTCTGATTCTTTCTCTTTTGGTTGGATTGCTCTGGCTCTCCCCTTAATAAATCTCATTTCATTCTTGTAATTTACACAGACAAAGCTGGGTAGTTTTAATATCGTCTGAATTATTAGCCATTCTACCTGTTTAATGATATCTGAAAGTGTTCACCCGTGGATTTGCCAGCCTGTCCTCCGGGTCAGAAATCCACACGCTCCCCCTGCCTGTGCCCAGCTGCTAGCCTCCCCTGGACTGGAAGGGCACGGACAGCAGGGGTGAGAGCAGGGGCGGGGGAGGCCCCTCCGGGGTGACTGTGGAGCCCACGGACAGAGGTGCCACAAGAAACGAGAGGGGGGAGTGGCCCCAGAAGGGAGGCAGGGAGGAGACCCCTGCCTGTGCAGGCCCAGCAGGCTTCTTGGAGGAGGCAGAGCTGCAGGGGCTTATAAGACATTTGTTATTTTTTAATAGCTACCATTTATGGAGCATTTAGCATGTGCCAGGCACCATTTTAAATATTTTACAGGAAAAGCAAGCATGCTCAAGAACACCGTGAAGGTGGGTGCTGGTCTATTTTGGCTGTGTTACTGAGGTCTGCCTCCCCCACTCAGAGGTCCAGGACCCTCAGCTCACACCGGCCCCTGGACACCCACCTCGTCTCCCACATCAGGGCCCCACTCTGCCCTGGGGACTGGAGCCCGGACCCCTGCCTGTGTCTCCAGTAAGGCCTCTCGCATGGCACTGTCTACACTGTGGACTGCGGTTACGGCCCGGTGCCTGGAGGGCCTTCACAGGAGACCCCAGTGCCGGGGGACATGTCCAAGCCAGGTGTCCCCCTCTGAGGACTGGCCCCTGGGGACCCCAGGGCACTGTGACCTGGGGGCCATCGTCCATCTCCGAGAGGGTGGAGAGCCTCTCCACTCTCCCAAGATGCACGTTTCTCATTTAGAGAGCTTAGAATCGTGCTCTCAAGTATCCCCAGCTATGGTCCTGAGGCCCACATCATGCGGGGTGACAGTCAACACAGCAGGCCATGTTCCATGGATGCCTTGGCCTGGCCCAGCGGGCTCTGGGCTCCCCTCTGGCCTCACACATCCCTTCCCACTGCGTCTAGGCTGCTGGCCTTCTCCTGACACCATCTGCCTGAACCCCCCCAACCCTGGGAGTGCACCCCCTCTTGGACTCGCTGGGGAGCTGCCCCGGGACCAACCATGTCCCCACAAATGCTATGCCCCCTGCCACAGGCTCCTCCAGAGCCTTCCCGTCAGGAGTCAGGGTCCGCTGTACGCCCCCCATCAACCTGGTCAGGCCTTTGTCATCCCCTGGACGGACAGAGCAGCTGTGGAGAGACACTCCACCAGCCAGCTTGGGTGGCTCAAACCACAGACGTGGACCAAGAGTTCCGGAAGCCAGGAGATCAAGGTGCCGGCAGGGCCACTCTCCTCCCCACATCCTCACGTGGTCATCCTTCTGTGCACCCCTATGTCCAGCTCTCCCCTTCTCTAGAGGACACCAGTCCCATTATGTTAGGGCCACTGAACGATTTTATCTAAGCTCAGCCACCTCAGGAGGGGACCCCATTCAGCCTGTGACAGATGCCATCTGATCCGGGACACCAGGGTCACAGAAGCTGGTCCACTGGCCTTGGGAGCACAGGCGACACAGAGAGGCTACCTGGAGAGGAGCCAGAGGCCTCTGACCCTCCGCTCCCCTGTGAGCTCCCTGCCAACAGCCAAGGCCAACTTACCAGTCCCATGAATCGCCATCTTGGAAGGTACACTCCTACGGCCGCCAGTGCCGGGCACTCTACCCGTGCGGATTCTCGAACTGTCCCAGCAGGTCTGTGAGGCGGGGGCACTGCGGTCCCCATTCTACAGAGGAGGCTCAGAGAGGGCACAGATGGGACTGAGCAGTCTCGGCCACACTGGGAATCCCACTGCTTCGGCCTCACCGTCCCGCCTGGCTGCCCCACACCTGGGCAGGTCCATGGCCAGCAGCCAATTAACGGCCTCAGGGAGTGACCAGGAACAAACTACAAAAGGCACAGACAACACAGCCAGGAGGAGCCCCAGGTGACGGGCTGCTGGTCCCTCATGGGTGCTGATTTGTGTCACCCTGGGCAGCGTGGAGGGCCGGACCCTGAAAGGCTGGGGGCTGTTGCCATGGCTCAGATCTTCCCACAGGGCGGAGCTGGCTCTCAAGGACTCTGGGAAATCCTGGCACCGGGAAGGACTGGGACAGGGGCTGGAGCCGGACCTCAGGGCCGGGACCTCAGTCCCCACTCTGGGTTGTCCTGGTTCTAGGCA
This sequence comes from Taxidea taxus jeffersonii, assembly GCA_003697995.1. Taxonomy (NCBI): domain Eukaryota; kingdom Metazoa; phylum Chordata; class Mammalia; order Carnivora; family Mustelidae; genus Taxidea; species Taxidea taxus. Next base: position 18,916 of record RCUC01113450.1, on the reverse strand, counting down.
TGGGGGAGAGCAGGTGACACAGGCGGACTCTGGGTGTGCACCCACCGCCCTCTCTGTGCATTTGTGCATGTGCTTTAGCCTTCTCTGCCCCCTATGTACCCGCCCCCCAACTCTCTTTTGCAAACAGACTTCAGATCTTGCAGACCCCGTGGGGAATAAAGCTGCCCCACAGCCACCTGCAGACACAGACCCATTGTCCCCAACTCCTGAGGGGAATGGTCTAGCTTGAGTCAGGTGACCAGCTCTGTTCCAAGCAGCAGGGCCCAGGGTGGGCGCCCAGGAATATGTGCGAGTTGGGCCAGCAAGGGCTGGCGGGTTCGTTCAGGCACTGACAGCTGTCACCGGACTAGACTCAGCCTCCTGCAGGCCACCTCCCTTGCTCTGACCCCCTGGTGACAGGTACAGGACTAGGCACCCGGCGGTTTCTCTGAGGATACCAACCAGGTGGCTGAGCAGTCTCGCAATGCAGGTGACCTCTGGCTGGAGGTATGGTGTCCGGAAGTAGGAACGTGATGGGAATCTTGGCCAGTCATTTGGAAAAAAGAAGCAGGATGTCTGGTCCTGAGTGCCTCACTTTAGGGACACTGGCAGACCAAGACATCCCCAAGGACAGGATGGTAGGCCCGGATATCAGCTTGGGGACACATGGGAAAGGAATCAGAGGTAGTCGGCAGGAGAGGAAGACCAGCTGGCTGTGGAGCCCACACAGATGCTGGAAAGGCTGCCCTAAGGAGGAGGAAGGGGGTGACGTCGTGCATCTTCAGGTGACAGAACAGAATCAACAAAAGCAGAATGTACCTAACATTGAAAAGACCTTCTCACAGCCAAAGCTGTGAAGCGTTAGATGTGGCTGCTCCTAGGGTAGTGAGCTCTCCATCAGTGGGGGTATGCAAGCAGAGGTGGGACAGCTGTGGGTCAGGGACATCACACAAGGTGAGTGGCTGGCCCTCACACTCCCTCAGGTCCTTCCCGTCTGATTGCTCCATCCTGGGCGGGCTCCAGGGAGAAAGTGTATGCGTCTTCCTGTCTAAAAATGAATTCTTGCCTCTCATCATTTCTGTCATGTTGAGTCCTACAGTAACAGCTGTTAAGAAATCACATTCGTACCTTCTCAGGAGCTCTCTTGAACTGGAGTGCAAATTAACTTCATGTGATCTGAAATATAAAAGGTCGCTTCTCCTACAAATTAAAAGCTGGGAGACGCTTGCCAAGCTCATGAGCATAGCAGTTCTGCGGGGACATCTAGGGGTGGGGGCACTGCCGTCCACCCCGCAGCCACGTTCATGAGGATGGCCTGCATCGTCCTCTCTCAAGGCCACTTGCCCGGTCACGACATCCTCCTGGGCCACGGCCTCTGCACCCTGACACCCCCGCTTCTGCCAACCTGCTGGCCTCTCGGGAACTCAGGATGCGCTTAACACCCACACGGGGCACACAGAGCCAGGACCCCACCAGTCCCATTGTCCCGGCTTCCTCCCACACACCCTCCGTGCCCTGTCGTGTCGGAAGGGGCCTCAGGTGTCCCTGAGCTACAGCCGGGGACAGACCCCGCCTTCCCCATGTTTCCATGGGTCCCCACACCCAGCTGGAGGCTTCTAACAGCCCTTGGATCCCAGCTTTGAAAGCAGGGCGAGGTCCTGACTTCTCCACTCCTCCTTCCTCCCATGTCCTTGCCTCCCCCGCCATCAGGACCCAAGCTCCTCTGTGAGGGCACAGGCACACATCAGAGCTAGCTCGGCCCTGCACTGTAATGGGACTCTAGGCAATGAGCTCCTCCCTTCTTCCCGGGGGGCTTGGAGGCTTGGGCCTCAGCACTGGAGATGGAGACGTTGAGGGGACACAAGAACATGACTATCTCAGCGGTGCCAGCATTTCTTCCATCACTCACAGTGGGAGCAAGGTGAGCTGGAACATGGGTGATGTCGCGGCTCAGCATCTGGGGTCGAATGTGACAGGTCTGCCCCCGCGGCCTCAGTTTTCTCATCCGTAAGAAGGCGAGCATGTGCGCCCGGCCCCAGAGGCGTCCTGTAAACGAGATGCTGTCTGGTGCCCGCTGGGTGCCTGACAGCACGTGATGGGTGGGCGCAGGACGGGGTCCGGACACCCCAAGGGGGTCCCAAGAAAATGAGTAATGGTGGGCGGAATGACCGAGGCACCCATCCTGAGCAGGAGACTGTGCCCCGTGTTCTCAGCCAGCTTGCATCACAGGGGGAAGGACCACGGCCTCCCGGGCAAGGCCCCACTTGGGCACACACGGCCCGTGAGAGGCAGAAGCTCAAAGTCTCCTTCCCTGTGGAAACTGTGGTGTGGCCATAGGTGGTAACCTGAGGGCTTGAAGCATCTCCAGAATGATCGTATTTCCAAATTCCCATACCTCCTCTTCATCAGCACCATCACGATCACCATGATCACCATCATTGTCACTGTCACCATCATCACCACCACCATGATCACCATGATCACCATCACCACCATCATTGTCATCGTCACCATCATCCTCATCATCCCCATCCCCATCATCACCACCATCATCACCACCATTATGATCACCATCATCGCCATCACCATCACTGTCATTGTCATCATCATCCCCATCCCCATCATCACCACCATCACCACCATCATCCCCATCCCCATCATCACCACCATCACCATCATCATTGTCATCGTCACCGTCATCCCCATCCCTATCATCACCATCACCACCATCATCACCACCATTATGATCACCATCATCGCCATCACCATCAGTCATTGTCACCATCATCCCCATCCCCATCATCACCACCATCACCACCACCATCACCATCATCACCACCATTATGATCACCATAATCACCATTGTCACCATCACCATCATCACCATCACCACCATCATTGTTATCATCACCATCATCCCCATCCCCATCATCACCACCATCACCACCATCACCACCACCATCACCATCACCATCATCACCACCATTATGATCACCATCATCACCATTGTCACCATCACCATCATCACCATCACCACCACCATTGTTATCATCACCGTCATCCCCATCCCCATCATCACCACCATCACCACCATCATCACCATAACCATCATTGCCATCACCATAACCATCATCACCACCATCATCATCACCATAATTATGATCACCATCATTGTCACCAGCACCATCATCACCATCATTGTCATCGTCACCATCATGATCACCATCAGCGTCACCACCACCATCATCAACTCGTGCTCTAAGCAGACCCTCTCCCACCTCCAGGCCTAGGCCTATGCTGTCTGTTTCCAGAACTCTTAGAATACCTTCACCTGAAGAAGATCTACTCAATTGTTAGGTCTATGCTAGCAGAGCTCCTCACGGAACTTTCCCCCAAGAACCCCCACCCCTGCCCTCGGTGGGGCCGAGCCCCATTCCCCATCACAGCACTGAGGACACTAGATTCAAGCTGCTTGTTGGATGTCTGTCCCTCCAACTAGGAGGTAAACTCTGTGAAGGTGACCTTGCCCATGCTCGTGTCCCCCAGCTCCAGAGAGGGCCCACCCACGGCCCACGTGCAAACAAACACAAACCAATGACGGGACATGCGCACCCACAAGATTTCTAACTCTTAGAGCATATGGCCTGTGCCAACAAGGAAACTGCTGTGCAGGGACAATGAGTGACTTGCCCCAGGTGGCACAGCTCCTAGAGGCCATGCCAAGACCAAAGGCCACGCTTCCCCCGCCCTAGATTTGGCACGGCAGCACATCACCATGGCTCTGGTTCCTGGCTCCCCACACTGGGGTCTGGTTTCCCATGGCTATTTCTACATCACTCTGGGGCCTCCCTTCCTGGTCACTGCTCCCCAGAACCCCCCACACCCCAGATTGCACAAAGACACCATTGGTCACTCCCATGGTGATGGCACCATCATCAGTCACCCTGGCCTCACACTGGCCTCCCACGGGAGACCCTTGGCCTTGGACTTCCTCCCACTCACCAGAAGCGTGATCCAGTCTTGCCAACCACCCAGAAGTCAGAGCGGCCCGAAACCTGCCGAATGTTCTAAGACCCATCCCGCAGCCCACCTGCTGTGCTTTGCCGGGAGGGTTCTCTCCAACTCAGTGCACAAAGGAACGGTGCCCCGTGCGTGTTCTTCCGATAGTCCCGGGTACTGCTCCCTCTCCTTGTACTTAACAAGGAGTCCATCTGCATAGACCCTGCATGTGGGCGTGTGGTCAGTGGAGGACAGTCCCCACGCACCCACCAGGCCCTGGAGGCCTCGGCAACATGGGCTGAGTCTTGGGTCAAGGAGCCCACACACACCCATGCACACACACGCCCACACACCACATGTGTGGTCCCCCACACATGCCTTCTCGTTTCTTCTGACACCCACTGAGCCTGCCCTGGCCAGCTCCCTGCTTTCCAAAGGCTGCATTTGACACTCATAGTCTCACCAGGGAGAGAAACCTGGAGAGCAGACGGAATCCAGAGAAACTTCATGACGAGCTCAACCTTTCCGGGACAGGGACTTTACACGAGAGCGCAAACCCAGCCAGGCAGCCGTGTGCCTGAAGCTTCCCTCCCAAGTAGGGGGGATGGGGTCTGAGGGTGCGGGAGGGAGCAGATGCCAGCAGACTGGGGTCACAGAGCGCATGTGCCCCCCACCAGCCTCTGCTCCTTGAGTACTCCCCAGAATAGAGCAGAAGCAGAGTGACACGGCCCCTCAGGGTCGGGAGTGGTTTTGTTCTTTAGCGAATGTATTAAAGTTGTGTGACGTCCCATCCAGTCCCGGGCCTCAGGCTAGCCTCCTCTGGGCCCCGCCCCCACAAGCTGGGGTCAGGTGTCTGCATGTCCGCATGTCCCACGGGCCTTCTGTTTTCCCAAAAGCCATAGGGAGAGGCCCCAGCTCCCCACCCACTCCCCCAGCAAATCCTCCAGCTCTCTCTCCAAACCGAGTCCGGAATCCAGCCCCTGCTCAGTCCGAGCCGCAGCCCCAGTCACCTGCTGTTCCCGTCCCGTCCCTACAGCCGCTCTGCCCCCTCCAGCCAGGCCATTCTGTGTCGGGAGATCAGACAGGGTCCAGCCCTTGCAAACCCTGCACTGACCGCCAGCTTCTTGGGAACTATGGGAAGCCCTTCCCTGGGCCATGGCCAGACGTCATCTGGACTTGTCCCCGCACTCATGCATCCTGTCAAGATGACCCTCTTGTTATCCCTACAACATGCCGACTGCACACTGCCGGCAAGGAGTCCAATGGTGTCCCCGAAGACATATGTCCAACCCTACAAGTGCAGAGCCCAGAAAGGACCTTATTTGGAAAAGGGTCTTTGCAAACATCATCAAGTGAAGGGTCTCAAGATGAGGCCTCCCTGGGTTTTGGGAGGACCTAACAAGAGAGGGGCAGAGGGAGGCCTGAGACACAAGGACACAAGGTGACCACAGCTGTGGGGTCGGGGCAGTGCAAGCTCGGACAGTCCAGGATGGTCAGTAGCACCAGAAGCTGGGAGAGGGGCCCAGAGCCAACTGTCCCCCGGAGCCCCAGAGGGGAACAACCGGGCCCACACGCTGGTCAGATTCCAGGTCTCCAGAACCAGGAGGGAGTGAATTCCTGTTGTGTTAGCCGCCTGGTTTGCACTCATTTATTCCAGCAGCCCCAGGGAACGAAGACACAGAAGCCTCAGGGCCTTTGCACATGCTGTTCTCTCTGCCCAGAAGGTTTTTCTGACCTCCCCCCTGCTGACTTCTGTTCAGCCTCCAGGTCTCAGCTGAAATGCCACCCATCCCTCCCACCACCCCCGACACCCTCGCCTACCTCCTGGTTGGCCCCTTCATGGGGGGGATCCCCATGTCCAACAGGTTTGCTTACCACTCCGCCTGCATGTGCCCCACAGCACATGCACTCAGGGACCAGTGTGGGTCAGGGGCCCTGCAGAAGGCCTCTCTCATGGGGAGCAGGTTTCAGGCTTCACAGGAGGAATGGTGTCTGTGTGTGGGAGCCACCTGCTCTGCCTGGAGTGTCACCACCTTCCTCCTCTATCCCCCCGCCTTGGAGATGGGGCAGAGCCATGGCGGGGTCCTAAGTCCCCAGGAAGCCCAGTGATGCCCGTGGCCCCCAGGCCTTGCAGCCGGACACACCCCCTCTCTTGGCCACCTGAGCCCTGGGGACAGAGCGCGAGCCTAGAGCACACGGGCCCCACTGCTTCTCCCCAAACACCTGCCACCTGCTGTGCTGTGCTGTGAACGGTCCCCACACAGAGCACAAAGTATGATGGCAGGCTGGGCGCAGCCCCCCGGCAAACAGGGCCGTTGTTCTCCTGGCAGACAGACATGGGAAGGGAACAGTGCAGCCTGGAGGCATCTGGAGATGAAAATGCTTTAATTAACTTTCCTTGATGGATGTTTGCAAGGCCTTCTAGAGATGAAAGCCCTCAGTTCCCACTGTGTGACATCCCGAGCAAAATAATCTGCTTAATGGGCTGAAGACACACTGGGAGAGCCTGACCCCCCAAGGTCAGCCTGAGAAACCAGAGAGACGCTTTCTGTCCAGGGAGGAGGTGGAGTGGGGGCGGGTCTTGTCTTCATCGTCACACCCCCTCCCCTCCCCAGGATTGGCTCTTCCCTCCCTGAACCACCAACGAGGCCCGGACCCCCCCCCCCCCCCCCGCAAGTAACTGCTCATTCACTAGCAGCTCTGGGAGGGGCCCAATCTCCATCCTATGTGGTCACCCCCACTCCAGCCCCACCTCCCTACATGGCCTGCGACCCTCCACATCCCTGGCCCCCCCAGGGAAGCAGCCCCGTCACTCCCCCTTTGGGCTCAGCAACCGTCCTGCACCTGCTCTCTCTCCCACTGCCCAGCGGCTCTCCCAAGGCATGACCTCTGTGGTCTCTCCCCGCCACTGTGTCTCCCGCGCCCGGCCCCTCCTGGTCCTGATAGAGGAGGATGGAAGGAAGCCGGCTGGTAGAAGGGAGGGGCAGTGCCCTGGTCCTGGGCTCTGACCCTCTTGTTGGCTGGTCCTTGGGGCCATCTCAGAAAGGCAGGGAGCTAGGGGGCTATGAGCACAAGTGCTTCTAGGCCTGGGGTCTGCATCAGTCAGGACTTTTCTCCTGTGGGGTTTCCTGCCAGCCCTGCCCAGGGGACAGCTTCTCAAGGTCCAAGATGCCCGGTCTGGGCTGGACTCCGACTTCAATCCAACCTCCTGAGGATTCCTTTCTCAGCCTCACAGCAGCTGGCTCAGCACAGCACAGCACTCCCCTCGCAGCCCATTCCACTCTCTGTGGTCAAGCTGGTGCCCAGGCAGGCCCCTGCACCCCCCAGGGATGCCGTCCCAATGCCACAATCCCTGGCATCCGTCAGCTCCCTGCTGGTATGTCTTCTCTAGACAAAACTGAAATCCCAGAGGCCTAGGCTCTGGCCCCGCCTGGGCTCATCCCTGTCCGGGGGACCTGGGCTGTCACAGGCCCTCCTGAGCCATGGTTACCTGGGGACAAAATGGGGGCCCCAGGGGCGAGGGTGAACCTTCAGGATTCCATGCAATAAGATCACTGATGCACGCGGAGAGTGCCCGGCCTGCCAATGGGCTCTCTTCCCAGAGGAAGGGCTGCTTCTGCCTGATCGAGCCCAGTGCCTGGACAGTGTGGACAGAGGGATGGACAGCTCAGTCCCACCATCACCAGCAAACAGCCCTGCAGGTTCCCTTGGGAACCCGCAGTCCTCTGCCCCACACGGGGTCAGGGAAAGTGTTCCTGGGCTGCCCTGGCCCGGCCCGGCCCACCGCCCCTCTTCAGCCTTCCTCACCCAGAACTGAAGCATGGGGGAGAAGCGAGCAGACTTGGGAGAAGCGCAGGTGCATCTCGCCCTATGGATAAGGCCGTCAGGGAACCAGGCTTGGCTGATGGGCCAGGAAGACCCAGCCCAGGAGGGGAGAGGGGGTGGGCCATGTGCGGGGGGAGGCGACCTGCGCCATGGTGCCCATGGCCTCCTGGGGCAGAGAAGGACACTAGTTGGTGGCTGCTGGCCCTGGAGCATCAGCCAGCAGGGGCTCCGAGCCACACCTGCCTGGGGTCCAGCCTGGCTGGTCCCCCATCCCTGGTTCCCTGGGTGCCCAGTATACCCCGAGTGTCCCCTGAGTGCTCCCGTCAGCCTGTGTGCACCCCAGGCCATGGCTCTAGCTCTCAGGCACTTGTCTGCATTTCTGCCCCTGCCCACCCTCCGCCAAGTGGGCACTCCTACTCGTGTCCCACCCCCACGGTGACGTGGTCCTGTGCCCCCTGCCACTGCACACTGGCCAGCCGTGACCCCAGGGGTAGACTGCCCTCAAAGATGGGCACAGGAGTGGCTCCCCACCAAGAGGATAGTGTCTTTCTCCCCTCCCTCGAGGTCTGGGCCTGCCCACAGCTCCCCGTGTCCACAGCTTGACCTCGAGAAGGCCCGTGGTTTCGGTCTGGGCCCCTGGAAGTCCACCCCGAGACGGCCCCATGAGGGAGCTGGTCTGGTTTCCCACAGGCAGAGGCCCCCCAGAGGAGCGCAGGCCCAGCACCAACCCCAGCCCACGCAGGTTGCCCCCAGATGCTGCTGCTCAGTGCAAGGGCCAGCCACGTAATGGCCTACAGAACCCCAGCTCCCCCAGCATGTCTGGAAACACCCTCCCAATGTCTCCCGACTTCACTTGCGTGGGCACGAGAAAGCAAGGCTCAGCCAGCCCCTCTCATCACCTCCCCCTCGACCGAGAGCCTCAAATTCACCCCCTATAGAGTTTCCCTGAAAGCCACAGCCCTACTCCTTCCAGAAGGCAGGCCCCAGCCCAATCCAGAAGCCTCCGGACCTGCTTTCCCTCCCAGGGCATCCCTGCCGGGTGCCTGGCCTCCGGCCTAGCCTCGCAGACCCGGCCTGGTCTCTCCTGCCTCCCCAGACCCTGGAGGCCCTGTCTCCCCTGCCCCCCATCATGTGACTGACTCTGCAATGGCCTCCTCTCTCTCTCTCTTGCACAGCGTGATGTTGGCAACGGAAGGCAGCTGCAAACACTTGTCAGCCTCCCATGGGCAGGGAGCTCTGTGTTTACCACAACGAGAACAACCAGAGGGTGGGGAATGGGTGCTGTGGCCCTGGCCTCAGGGCACCAGCAGCTTCCAGCTCCCACCTCTTGCAACACGGGCTCCGGGAACCCTGAGCGGCCACGTTGGAAGTCTGGCCATGCCTGAGAGGGCCCAGGCGGGAACCCCAGGGGACAGTCCTGGCTGAGCCCAGCCCCCAGCAGGCCCCACCAAGGTGCCAGGCAAGGGAGGGGCCCTCCAGACCTGCCCGCCCTTGACCTCAGTACCACCTGGTGACTTCTGGTCAATGACACGTGGGACAGAAGAACCGTCCAGCCAAGCCAAGCCCAAATCCCAGACCCGCAAAACCTTGAGCTTTAACAGAATGGCTGGGGTGGGGGCAGGGGTGTGTTATGCAGCAGGGGTGCCCAGAACACACGGTAGACAGAGTGTGAAGGCACAGACCCAGACGAGGGCCCTCTCCCTGTCCCCACAGCATGCAGGGAAGCAGGGGCATTTGGGAGCATCAGCAACATCCCCTGCCCTGCGGGGACACTTGCAGGTCACCGGGCAGTGATCACACAGTGTCACTGGGGCAGCCGTGAAGGAAACGCTGGGCAGCACCGGGATCCAGAGAGGGATCCCACCCCAGGTGGAAGGAATCCCACAGACCCTTAATGGCCCTCACCTGTCACCCCTGCCTTGCTCCACCCATACTGGGGGTCCCTGCCTTCGGGGTCTATGTCTGGGGATTCCCAGGTCTTCTCGAGGACAGCCTGACACCTGTCCAGTATAGGCAGGGGGAGGACTCCAGGAAAAGCAGACAGGGCCCCAGCCAACTCTAGAGCGGGGACAGCTGTGTGACCCCGACCAGAACCCCAACTTCTCTGAGCCTCTCTGTCCTCCCCTGACCACAGGGGCGGTAGTCACTGCCCCTCACAGGGCTGTCATGAGGTATGGACAAGCTGACATCTGCACATGGAGGGCTAGGCTCCTGGGTCACCACCAGCATCTTCCTGTCTGGCTGTCGTCATGGGTCCCACTCACCCCCTGGGGCACATGTCACTCTCCCTCCTTGGGCCCCAGCCTCCTCTACTATTCAGCTAAGGGACTGGTCTCTGTCCCGAGACTCCCCTGAGCAATTAGGACACAGGGTGTTTGCTCAGGAAGAAGGCCCCAAGGACCGCCTCCACCCTAAATCTGGTTTGTCTCTGGAAAGGACGGAAGAACAAGCCCCCAGGTCTGTTGGGGGGCCTTGAGACAGAGGCACATGGGTGGGGATCTTTGTTCTAGCCCTTTCCCCACCTTGCCCGGCTCTGGGCACCTAATCCAAGACGGTGTATGTCCTGGCTGGCTGCGCTCAACCCAGCTGGTGACCCCCGGGGGGGTGCGGGGCGCTCCTTGGGGGGCCCCTGCCACCCCTCACTCAGGCTCAACTCCTTTGACCTCAGTTGCTACGCCCTGTGGCCTGAGCCCTCCAGCTGGACCTAGAACCCCCCATCCTTCCACAGCATGGGTGCACACTGCCAGAGAGCCCGAGGATGGGACGTGTCCCAGGGACAGGCCCTGGTGCACAGCGTCAGCACCACAGGACTGATCAGCTAGAAGGTCATGGCACTGGGAAGAGCAACCGGCCGGGGCGTCTGATCCCAGCACAGGAAACAGCAAACCGCCAGGCCCCGCTCCCCCCGGGTGGGTACCACAACCCCATCCATCACTCACAGTCGCCAAGAAAGAGATCCCAGCTCTGGGCAGGGACCTGGCCTGCCGTTGCCATGATCCCGGTGTCCGTGTGCACAAGTCGTGGGCGCGGAAGGTGCACTCACTGAGCCAGCTCAGTGCAACCAAGCCCACCCCGGGAGCAGCAGCGTGACGGCAGACGGCGGTGGTCCCCAGCTTGTGGCTCAGGCCCTGGCTGCCTCTAGGGTCCGCCCGAGGGATGAGGCCAGGAAAGCAGGTCACCCAAAGCCACAGAGGATGGCTCGGTGTCCACAGCAGGGCCGCCACCAGAACGGAGACTATATCAGGTCTCCTCCGGACCCTGTGCACGGCGCCCCTCCCCCGGTGCCCCCAGCTCCCATGGCTGCCACCCCCTCCCCGGGCAGGAAGGGGCCCAGATGCCCAGAGAAGGGCAAAGGGGGCCCGGCGGGCGTGGCCGACCCCCTAATGAAGCCATCGTACCACCATAATAAAGACCTCATGTACTTTCAGTGACACTTAGCAAATGCAGGCACAAATAAATAACCCAAGTCCAATTGAATTAACCTTCAACTGATCAGCACGGCTAAACAAATTATCCCGAGGCCCGAACGAGATTAAAAGGCCTGGCGCAGACTGGGATCATTCGGTGGGTGGGTTCATTGGGTTTAACCCGTTTAAGCCAAATCCCCAGTGTTCTCTTTTCTGGCTTCAGGGCGCTCTGCTCCCCAAGTGCAGCCTTTGGGGGGCCGCGGCCCCTGGGGGGGCTATAGAGGGAAACCAGATGCACGGCGGCAGGGAGAGAAAGCGGGACACCCCCTCGTGCGCAAGAGGCTGTTGCAGGACTGGTTCCTGGGGACGGTGACAGAGCCCAGCCTGATTTCCCAGGAGACCAGCAGGTGCTGGCAGCAGACACAGGGCTGTCCTTGTGGCCCAAACCTTCTGCAGCGCCACCGTGAGCAAAGCCCACCATTCTTTGGCCCCAGGCCCCCCCAGGTCCAAGGTCCGGAGTGGGGGTTCTCCCTCTCCAGAGCAGCCCCTACCCGCAGCACCACGCATGGGGACCCCACGCACACAAGGACCTGGAGTCATCAGACTCACAGACAGAGAGAGCAGATGGCGGGGCCGGGGGAGCAGGCAGGGGTCCGTGCATCACGGGGACAGGGTTTCCATGGGGGGATGGAATGTTCTGGAGCTGGACATGAGGACGGTGCCCCTGGACTGGATGCTGAGAAATGGTTAAAGGGTTACGTCTTATATTTATGTTACCACAATTAAAAATTATCCAAAAATAGCATGTGGCCCGTGAGCCAAGAGACAGGTCAGGAAGAATGAGGCAGGGTGGGTATGGATAATCCCCAAAGGGTTATCCACAGGGGAAGGAGGGCAGTGAAGGGGCTCTGGGGAGGGGGCCAGCAGCTACCAAGGGCACACGGAGTAGGGAACGGGAGGCTGGACTGAATCCTGACCCCACGCAGCCCTGGGTCCCCTGCGCCACCACCCACACACTGGGGACCTGATCCTGTTTCCCTTTTCTCTGTGGCTCCCAGGAAGGTCAGAGCTAAACCTGAGGCCCCATAATAGCAACTCTGGGGGGAGCAGAGGCCAGTGTGCACCCCTCTGTGTTTGCATCGTGGCCTTGACTGTCTAGTCCAGCTTACAAGTCCTGCTCCTGATTTCAGATGCCCCATCTGAGGAATTACATCCCTCCTGCTGCATGCACCTGACGGTCCCCCCAGGGGACTTCTCGCCCCTCTTACAGCGTGGCGGCACCGGGTCTGGCCCTCGGGATGGGCTCATCGGGTGCCCGTGACAACACCTTCAAGGTCCTTGTGGTTAGGTGACCGTGCCACTGGGGGGAAGGAGATACCCAGATAAGACAGAGGCAGAGGCGGACAGAGATGGGGAGAGAAGGGGGAGCGAGAAGTTGAGACCTGAAGGACAGAGGGAGTGAGAGAGCAGATGGGCCCCTCGGGGATCTGCCCCCCAGAGAAGAGGCAGGCTGGAGGGCCGGGGGTGGGAAGCGCCGGGGGAAGCAGAAGCCCCTCTTCCCCCAGGGGGAGTCAGGACCACAGGACAGACACCAGGGTCCCTCCACCCACACAGGGCTCTGCAGACCAGGAGCGTTCTGTGGCCTCTGCTGCCCCCCAGAGATGTTTGCTGGTAACACAGGCTCTCTTCACCCGCCTTCCCTGGAGCTGGGGCCACCTGCAGCTCCTTCTGGGCCAAGACCCAACCCAAACCGCTTGGGCTCTCCATGGGACTGTGGGCACATCCTCGGGGCACAAGTCTCCCGGGCCACGGAGGTCACGAGCACGCTTCCTTCCCCATGTCCTTTCCCGGCTATGAAAACAAAATACGACAGGGTCCACGTGTGCCGACGGACATGGGAAGTCCCAGCACATCTGCACACGCTGCCCCCCCCGCCAGGACCAGCTCCTGACAGTGTCACGACCAGCCTTTCCCATCAGGCTGCAGACCCTGTGTGCCCAGGCCCACCCCACTGCGGCCTCCCTCGGGCACCTTCCTCCTCCTTTCAGCCCCGATCCGCCAGTGCCGTTCCAGGGTCAACCTCTCTGCCGGGACCTGCAGCCACTGGCTCCACCTGCCTTCTCTCTGCAGCCCAGAGCCCTCGAGCCAGCTCCTGGCTGCAAATGCTCAGCCAGTGGGAGCCTGAGAAACCTCTCTCTCCTGGACAGACGGACGACTGGAGCCCCTTCGGCGCACTAGGCAGGGCGGGCCCCAGCAGCGGCAGGAATCAGACCTGTATGCCCTGAGGGGCTATGGGTGACACAGTCTGGGCAGGGCCCTGCCAGCGCCGGCGGCAGGCCACTTTCTCCATGTGGGACTCGAGGCAGGGTGAGACCTCCGGTCAGTTCTGCCCGTCAGGGGCCATGTTTGTTTGCTCCCACCAGGTATTCACTCTTCCTTTCTGTGCAGACCCTGAGGTTGGTTTGCGAGGTGTGGTTTCTCGGGTGCAGACGGACCCTCAGAGTCACGTCAGCACGGCCAAGGTGCAGATGGTCCCCTCTGGGGTCTGTCGTCAAAGCCGTCTCTGAATACCAACCAGCCCCAGGAACCCACTTTCAGTTCTATTAAGTGGGCCTTCGCGGAGCCCCAGAGGTGTGGTCAGGCCTCACAGACTCTGTGCTTGGCTCCTTGCTCTCAGCACAGGATTTGCGGTCCCTCCATGCTGTTGTAGGCACCCCTAAGTCCTTCACCCCTTGCGAATACACAGCAGCCTCCCATCACGTGGACACACCCCTGTGTCGGCAGGCCCCTGACGAGGGCGCGTGGGGTGCATGGGGGTCTTCGGCTGGCTGTAGACCAAGGAATGGCCCCGCTGGAACACGTGGGAGGTGGTGGTCACCTCTCCAAGGAACCACTAACCCGCTCTCCAGAGTGCCCGTCCATCCCATGTTCCCGCCGGCCCTGCATGTGACCGGTTCTTACATGGCTCGGTTCTGCATCTTATTCCATCTGGAACTTTCCAGCAGGACTTAGTGTCTCCCTGTGTTATCAGCTCTGCATGCACAGAACTACAGACAATTTGGACTCAAAATCCTCCCAAACACTTTGCGTCCAGCCCCCCAAATGCAGATATCCCCCTCACCCCACGAGTCCCTACCCCAGCCGACCGACCACCTGGACTCCATTCCCCTGAAAGGGGGTGTACTCACTACTCCTTGGGTGCGGCCCTGGCATGTCTGGTCGGCACGTCCTCAAGCCGAGAAGGTCTGCCCTCCTCCAGCCTCCACCTGGAGCAGTCCACAGACGTGGAACAGGCTTCAGAGACTTGAGGCCGCCTCCCGCCTTCCCGGCCAGCTCCAGCTGGTCCCTGCCAGGTCCCTTCTGCCGGAGTCTCTGGGCCCCCCTCTTTCTCCAGGGCCCTGCCCCCTCCCGTACTGCACCACCATTAAGACTGGATGGGAAGCACCTGGGGGCCATGTGGCCCATGTGCCCATTTTACAGATGAGGGCTTACAGCTGGAGGCCCCGGGAGGGGAAAGGAATGGTCCAAGGCCACAGGAGAGCCCACCCCAGAGGCCCGGGTTCCCTTGACCCCATCCTCCTGGCTCCTGAGCCCCAGCCCCTCAAGCTGTGGCTTGGCAGGCCACCCCGAATGCGGTCCAGTCCAACAAGCGTGTTTTGAGACCCCGTGGCACTCAGCACTGGCTTCCCTCTTCTGGTAGGAAACAGAGCAGGAGCCGGGCAGGGCCTCCGTGTGGACAGGCAAGCTTTGCAACAGGTTTCAACCTGGGGGAAATAACCACTTAAAATATTGAAAGAAAAGCTTCCCGAAGGACGCCTGGGTGGCTCAGTTGGTTAAGCGGCTGCCTTCGGCTCAGGTCATGATCCCAGCATCCTGGGATCGAGTCCCTCATCGGGCTCCTTGCTCGGCAGAGAGCCTGCTTCTGCCTCTGCCTCTGCCTGCCACTCTGTCTGCCTGTGCTCGCTCTCTCTCTAACAAATAAATAAAATCTTAAAAAAAAAAAAAAAGAAAAGAAAAGCTTCCCGAAATTGCACATGGGTTAAGGTTTCATGTATTAAGGAGCTAAACAAATATGTGGGTGCAAGGCCGTTGTCAATGTTTCTAAGGAGGCCAGAAAGTCTTGCTCTGGGAACAGAACGTTGTACCAGCCAAGCTTCACTGAGTTCGAGGGGATCAACACGCCATCCTCGGCTCCCGGGTCTGGGCAGGCAGGGAACTGGGTCCAAAAATAAGGGGTTTTCTTATGTTTACTGTGCGTTGTTAAGTGAAAACAGCACCACGGACATAAAACTCCGAAGCTCAGGACCGTGTAGGCCACACAGCCCTTGCCACCCGCGGCTGAGCAGAAGCTACACACAACGGGGAACACCACCGGCCTCTGCGGGAAAATGATGTTGCTACTTCTTACCCTGTGCAGCAGACATTCCAGAAAAGATCTTTAAATGCTCCCTGGGAAGAGAATTTATCCCCTTTCCGGGTAAACTACTCCCCAGATCCTTATAAACTGGACTCAGTTTTAATGATATTCATTAATTTCCCTTGGGAAAAATTTGAATTTCACAGGGACCCGGGGTTTTGTTTTTGTAATAAAATATATGCAATTGTTGATTGGTTGCCTTTAATCTTTTTTTTTTCCTCCAAAAACCTTGGCGGCTTGTGTTTCTTATATCCCCAGCCCCCTCCCTCTGCTTGGATAAGCCTGGTTTGGAAAAAAAATTAATTGTTCATTGTTTTTCCAGACAACCGGGTGCCGCTGAAGGTAATTTCTGTCTTGTGGAGAACCCTAATTAGAACCGCTTCTGATACCGTGCCACTGTGTGTTTGGAGGGTGTCCGTGACCGTCGTGCGCGGCATCACTCCCTGCTGGGGCATGGAAAGGGCAGGCGTGGGCTGGGGTAAATGCAGGAACCCCCAGGGCAGGGCATCCCTGGCCTTGGCGGCAGCAGGGACACCACTCAGATAGATTCGCAGACAGCCATGAAGTGGCCGTGCCCATGTGACTGCCCTTGCCACCCCTGGGGCTTCTCGTGCCCACTCTCTCCTAACCGTGCCCCGGCATCCTCCAAACCACCGCCTCTGCCTTTCCCCAGGGACAGGATTGGGGCATGAGGACCTCACAGCCTTGGCAGCATCAGGGCCTGCCGTTAGATGTCTCCTGAGCCGTCTTGGGGATGTTAGGGGACCGGGTAGATGGGTGAACATGGCCATGCGACGACGTCAGCTCCCCACAAATGCCCCCAATGCATGGGCCACCAGTTGCACGAAGTCCCGTGAAGGGAAGGCAGCCGCAGTGTCCACCAGGCCCTTGTGCCATGTGACCTCGTTTAATCCTCCCAGTTACAGAGCAACCAAGAGCTGGTCTGTCTGAAGGAGCGAAGCCCCCAGTACCCGAGGGGCGTGCATGACCCTGGTCCACACTGTGCTGAGTGGATGGAGCCAGCCACGAAGGCTACATGGCTCGGGGCGGGGGGGCCTGGCTGGCGTTGTCCACACAGGCAAATCTGTGGAAACACAAAGCGGATGCATGGTTTGTGGGGGGTTGGGAGGGTGAGGCGCTCAGATAGTTCGTCAGGTCCGTTATGATCTCCTTTGACATAGTTGCCGACAAGGACTTGCTGACTCTCAGGTGTGGGGGGAGCTGCTCATACATGAACTCGTTTCCCCAAGTTTCCACAGGGTGGTTTGTTCAGGGACAGGCATGTGGCCCAGGCTGGTCTAGGGAGACTGGCCTGGATGTTCCCGGGGGATCGTGGGGAAGAAAGCAACCGGGGGGCAGCAGCTAGTGGTGATGCCGGTGCGCAGGACAGCCGTCTCAGAGCTGAGAGATGGAGAGAATTGTTGGAGTGTCTGGGACTTCCCAGCTGTCCAGTGAGCCTGTCTGTCCTCCTTTGGAGCAAAGGTGTCTGTCCCCTCTGCCTGGAAGAACCCTAATGTGAACACCTCCCCTCACGCAGTCCTAAGTCTCCACCACCTGAAGGGGGTAAAATGTGCTTATCTGATGCCATGTCTCGGGCCGGCATCACAGACATGATCTCCAGCTCTCCGCATTCCCGGGTCCTCTTAGGAGACTGGCCGGGACACGTGTGAGGGGCAATCATTTCCACAAGTAATAGCTCTGTCATACCGGCTCACCGAAACCTGCTGTGTCTACAAGCCCCTCCCTCGGGCAGACCCCCGGGGTGCAGCAGAGTCCCTTGCTGGGGCAGACAGGGTGGCGGGGGGTGGTGGACAGCAGAGACCCTCCCTCTGGCAGACCCGGGGACAGCAGCTCAGAGAGCCTCCTGCAGGCCTGGAGCATGCAAGCCTGCAGGTCAAGCGTCTCGGAGTCCCCGAGGCTGATTTGCTTTCAAGCTGTTCCTTACCTGGCATGTGGCAGCAAGATGTTACTCATCTGATGATGAGAGGACGGATGATTAATAATAAAGGTAATAAATAATGCACAGATATGTAAGTAAGTATGAAAATATGTAAAGACAGAGCTAATTCCATAAAGCTCTGGGAAATCACGGCACATGCGCCGGCCTTGCTCACTCCTGCCAGGCCGGCACACGTGGCCTCTCCGTTTCTGAGCCGAGAAGCTGAGGTCCATGGGGAAAGTTGCCCAAGGCACTGTTAGTAAGGGCCGAGGGGGTAGATTCCGGAAACTTCCAAGGCTGATGTCTTAGGCACAGGAGCCCACAGAGGGAAACAGAGTCATCACAACACAGAGCATTTCCCGAATGCATTGACCGTTTACAAGACCGGGCTCCCCTGAAATGCCTCTCCGTTTCCCCCACCCCACGCACAGGCACAGAGCTGCAAGTTCTGGAAAACACGCTGTGAGGCTGTGGGCAAGTGGCACACCAGGAAAGACACAAGATTTCAGAAAGCTGGTGAAGGTCAATACCAGGGAACGTGGCGGCAAGTGTGGGAGGGCCTGGCAGTGCCAGACAGACAGGCGGCGGGGCTGGCTGGTGAGAGGACAGCATTCCAAGGGCAGACATGCGTATCACAGGATCACGAGAGGCTCTGGGATAAATAGATGGTGTCCTTGGACCACCCTCCTCCCTACGCAGCTGGGAACGTTGCTGTCGGAGGATTTGTTGGAAAAATTATGACCCTGCCAAACCAACGCTTGGTTCTTTGGTGGCACAAATTAACGAAGGACGGCATTCATAACCTAGAATTCCTCGAATACAAGACAATTTCAAGATATTTTCTTTGGTCGCCACTTTTTAAGATAAATTCTCGGACTCTTTTGCCCCACTAGTGACACTATCGCTACTTAGCTCTCATTTTAAGTGAACTCACTTAAGGGAATTCGTCTCCCACTGGAGAATAGCCAACTGCAGGCAATAAGCTGGGCCCCGTTACTCTAAGTGCCCACGTCCTGCCCACACATCCACTCCGGCTGCCAGGAAGCCCCTCCTAGACTTCCCAGCTCCTTTCCTCCATATGCAGCCTCTCCCCCAGATCTAGACCAACAAACAGGCGACAGACACTGACATAGCTGCTTAAGTGTCATCAAGACACCCGCCGCTCTGCTCTTGCCCATCTTTTATGGTGAGAACTTTATGTCAGAGTTGGGGTTTTGGGGGAGGGGTATCAAACTTGTGGCTATTTGCATACCGAGAGAGAATGCATGAATAGGTGAACAGCAGTGAACGTGCCTTTGGAAGGTTTCCCGCCGCAGAGCAAGGTATTGGCCATGTGTGTGGGGGGGGGGG
>RCUC01113444.1:0-11383 GCA_003697995.1 Taxidea taxus jeffersonii | reverse complement strand
GGGGGGGGGCTTCCTGCCCAGCGACCCCCCACTGTACGCCCTCCCGCAGGCGGGGCGGGGTGGGGCGCGGGGGAGGCAGGCGAGGGGTCCTCGCCGGGCGCCGGCCTCTCAGTGAAGGCGGCGGGCCGCCAGCCGGGCAGCGGGGCGCAGCGAGACTTACCCCGGGCCGGGCCGGGCCGGGCCGGGCCGGGCTCCCGCTCCAGCCGCCGCCTCCCCGCCCGGAGCCCGCTTCCGACGCCTCCTCAACTTAACGCCCGGCAGTCGGCGCGCCGCGGGGGGGCTCCGACGCTCCCTCGCCGACCGCTGGGCGCCGCGCCGAGCGCTGTCCCTCCCGCCCGCGGCCGCCCAAGGAGCAGGTCGCTCTGCGCGAGCGAGGGGTGTCGCCTCTCGCTCCGAGCTGCGAACCTGCACTTGAACCGCCGGCCGGCCGAGGGGAGGCGGGGCCGCGCCGCCGCCGCCGCCGAAGGTAATTCACTGCCAGCGGGAGGATCCGGGGCAGCCCGGCAGGTCCCCAAGCCCAGGCGCGGGGCGCGGAGAACCAGTTTGGCGGAAAGAGCTTTGAATCACAGACCGAGGGGACATGTCCTGCCGCCGAACGGAAAAGGGCGAGTGGTCAAAGCTGGTTCTGCTTGGCGGGAGGTTAGCAGAGGAACAAAGGTCAGATGCCGGGAAGGGTGGTACGCACGGGTGTGGGGAGCAAGGGGCCCTGGATGTCAGCCTCATTAGTCAAGCTAGTTCTTACTTTTGTTTCTGAGCACTTCCTCCAAGAAGCCTGCCATGACTAAGGGGAATCGGAGTGAGACCTTAGAACACACTCAGAAACCAACAGCTTTTATGTCCCTTCCCCCTAACTTGCACCAGAAAAGGAAAAGGGAGTGGGGGCGGGGGAGAAAAGGAGGGAATTTGTTCTGTGCACAGAATACAGGTTGTAAGCATTCAAAACTGGCATATCAAAAATGATATTGCTGGACCCAGAGTTCTGCTGTCTGTCTGTATCAAAGCTGGGGTTCAGTGAGCTTCCCTAGCTTACCGGGAACCTGCCCCTGGGGCTCCCATTAGAGGCACACCGTTCTGATCCGTGTGTTAAACCCAGGGGAACCATTAGACAAATGAGACACAGCCTTTAGAGGAAGCAATGTGTTGCATGGCGGCTGCCAAGTGTCTGTTGAGTGAGCCTCCTTCCTGGGAGCATTCTACAGGATTCCTGTTCCACCTAGGAAATTGCATCTGTCCATGTGTCACCTCCTCCAGGAAGCCATGCTTGCTTGACTGTACCCCAGATACATTTGTATATCCATCCTCTATGTGTCATGACACCTTATTAATAACCCTATGGTGGAACTTATCACACTGAAATGCAATCCTTGATTTACTCATCTGTCTCCTTCCTTGGGCTGTGCGGTGCTCAAGGCAGGAGCTCATCTTACGCATCTTTATAGCCCTGGCACCAACCTGGGACACCTAATTCATGTTTGGTGAATGACTGAGGCTGTCAGAGCTGGCAACCACTCTTTTTTTGTTAATTTTTCAAAAGATTTTATTTATTTATTTATTTTTTTTTTTTTTTCAAGAGAAAGAGAGGAGGAGGAGCAGAGGAGGACGGAGGTGGGAGGAGGATAGAATCCCAAGCACACTCCCTTCCTGAGCGCAGAGCCGGTCACAGACTCCCAATCTTGAGATCACAACCTGAGTCAAAACCAAGGGTCAGTCCCTAAACCGACAGAGCCACCCAGGGGCCCCTCGCTGGGAACGACTCTTAACTCTAACCACAATCCTATACCTTTGGGCCTCATTTGGGGGTCTGCTGAATAGAGCCATCAGCCACAAAGGGGTGTGTGTAGGGAGTGTTTTCTGGAAAAAAGAAACAGTGAGCCCTCCCAGGTATCCCAGTACTCAAACTGGACATAATGTGTACACAGCTCCTAGATAATGAAGCTAGAAGATGCCTCAGGGAACATCTAGTCCAATCCTTGTGTTAAAGATGGGAAGCTGAGAAGCTACGATGAGAAGAGGCTGATTAAGGTCACTGAGCAAGTGGGGACAGAGAAGGCTCTGCCCACCAATGTCCAGGCCAGAACTCTTGCCATTATGTCATCGTGCCTCCAACTCTGGGAATTCACTCTGCCGACGTATGCAAGTTGATTTCCTGGGTGCCAGGTGGAAGCTGAGCCCGTTCTACAGATGCGGAAGGGTACCAGAAGCCTCTAACACCCAGCTTTTTCCTCCCTTCTCAGGGCCAGTGGGCTTCTAGCCGAGAAAGCTTCACTGGACGGCAAAGCAGAGCTGGGCCTGAGACACGTAGGTGAGGATCTGTGCTCCTGAGTTCCAGAGCTGGGGAGCCTGGAAGGGTCAGGGATCCGACCCCCCTCCAACTCCAGTCCCCTGTCTCATGAAACACCTGTAAGACTTGTCCTGCCAATGCAGCTCGGAGCCACCTCCCAGCCCCTGTGATATGGAAAGATCTGAACCACCAGAATGACTGCCAAGATGCCCCCAGGGAAAATACCAGCAGCCTGTGTGCTTCCAGTCCAACCTGAGCAACCAGTAAAGGCAGCTGCTTGGGACGAATGTGGGTGGAAACAGGGATGAAATGACATATATTTGAAAACATGTATTCTGCCACTGTCTTCTTGAGGTGTAGGGGTTCCTGTTGATTTCTTCACGAGATTTTTGCATTATATATCTCAAATCCAGCCTGGGATTCCTTGGAACCTTTACCTAGACAAGAAAAGGCTGGCGGTTGAGATTTTGAAGATTTCTTTTTTACTCATCTGAAATAAGAAATATTTGAAATACTTTGTTTTTTGGAAAAGTATATTGAAAATATACTTGATAAATATACAATTGGAAAACATATATACAATTGGAAAAGTATATTGAAAATACTTTTCCAATTGTGCTGTATTCTCACCAGTGATTTTTTACATTTAAGATCTTGTTTTTCATGGGGCGCCTGGGTGGCACAGTGGGTTAAAGCCTCTGCTTTAGGCTCAGGTCATGATCCCAGGGTCCTGGGATCGAGCCCCACATCGGCTCTCTGCTTGGCAGAGAGCCTGCATCCTCCTCTCTCTCTCTCTCTACCTGCCTCTCTTGCCTACTTGTGATCTCTGTCTGTCAAATAAATAAATAAAATCTTAAAAAAAAAAGATCTTGTTTTTCAGTATTAATACTGCTAAGAAAGACATTTTCAGGGTTCCTGGGTGGCTCAGTCCGGTTAAGCATCTGACTTCAGCTCAGGTCATGATCTCTGGGTCCTGTGATGGAGCCCCGCATCGGGCTCCCAGCTCAGTGGAAAGTTGATTTCATCCTCTCCCTCTGCTGCTCCCCCTGCTCCTGTTCACTCTCTCAAATAAATTTAAAAAAAAAATTTTTTTAAGACATTTTATCAAAGGAGCTAAAAATAAGGCAGAAAAGGAATAGAAAGCACAAATAAAAACAACCATTGTTTCCACAGTTACCTGTTGAAGAGAGCAGGAGGGTTAATATGTTGAGATAAAAACCTTGCATGCTTTGTGGCCCCGTTAAAAATTTAGTTGTTTGTTTTCCCCTGCAGCAATTTTTATTTTACTTCTTTAAAAGGCAACAAAGCACCTGGATAAAATACATCAGTCATATTTAGAAATGATTCTGATTCTCTCATCCATTTTGAGGCCTTAGTCACATACATATCACTGTGCTTCTGGCTTAGTATGGGGGGGGTGGAGAAACAGCCCCCAAAAGCTGTCCATGTCAAACCCCTGGAATCTATGAATGTGACCTTATTTGGAAACAAGGTCTTTATAGATGTAATTAAATTAAACATCCCGAGATGGGGAGATTATCCTGATTACTTGGGTGGGTCCTTAAATTCCATGACAAGTATCCTCAATAAGAGACAGGCTGAGGAGCTTTGAAACAGATGAGGTGGGGGGCATTGTGACCACAGAGAGAGATTGGGTTGATACAGCCCCAAGTCAAAAATAGCCACAGCCACCAGAAGCTGGAAGAGGCAAAGAAGGAATTTTCCTCCAGAGCCTCCAGAGGGAGTATGGGCCAGGCAACACCTTGGTTTTGGACGTCTGGCCTCCAGAACTCTGAGAGAATAGATCTGGGTTGTTTTAAGCTGCCCCGATTATGATTTGTTACAGCAGCTAGGGGAAATTAATACAGTACCTATAAGAAAATCAGCACTTAATGAGGCCTGAAATACATGTCTACCATTTTTACTTGTCCAGTATCTAATCCCCTTTCTTCTGTTCATAGCCCTCTGAGTTTCCTTCTGACATCCTCCCTCCTGCTACTCTCTGCCCTCGTGGGTTGGATGGGCTGGCCTCACCCCAACCCCAGCTCTGTTGCGGGTCAGAGGGATGGAGCTGTGACCCAGATGTGGCTAGTCTGACTTTCTGTTCCCCTGGCCGTATTTCATCGGCTCAGGAGAGCACACACGACTCCAACCAAATCAAGGAGATGTGTGTTTTAAGAAGACCCCAGAGTTCTTGAGTAGAAGCCCTTTTTCTCTTGGCTTTGAAGCTGGCAGCTGTCCCTTTGGTGCTCCTGGGATCCTTGAGCAGAAGGCTGAAAGGGAAACCAGTATAAGAGAAGGTGGAGCACGAGGTGAAGAGAGCCCGGGTCCCTCTTCCATCCCCTGAGCCTGGACCTGGCTTGCTGAAATCTGCACCCCTGGGATTTCAGCCTGTGGGTGCCCTTCATGGCTTCGGCCAGTTTGAATTGGGTTTCTGCCCCAGACCAACACAAAGGTCACAGTGTCTTGTGCTTCTGTTCCTTTGGTGTAAACAATGTTTCTTTGGGAAAACCAGCGAGATAACCAGCTGCATTTTTAGTGATGCAAGAACAAGAATGCTTCTCTTCCAAGAAAACCACAATTGTAGATCAAGAAAAGATCTTACTGATCACCTCGTCCAAAGCCTACATCTTCCCCCTGGAGGACACTGGAAAACCGGGGAAGAACCCGGAGTTGGGACAATTCCACAGGAACACTGGGATCACAACTCTGATCTCCTGAAAACCTGATCAACAGAAAGCTAAATTTCAAGACGTTGACTTTACCACGTCAACATATTTGCCTGAAAGACTTACATAGTTACAAGATTACACCAGATTCCTCTGCTCTATAAAGAATAACAACAAGAGTAATTTTTAGTGTATCCTAGTGTTAATGGTCATGGTTAATGTTCACCTGCAGACTAGGTCATCTCCCCCTGTTGACTTTCTTACAGGGACTAGGAAGCAAGGGAAAAGACAAGGGACATCTCAGCTGGGATTCCATAGGTGTGTGTAAATACACAGAAGCCTAGACAAACAAGTTACTTAATTAGTGCTTCTAGAAGGGCTTGAGAGAGGACGTTTTTATGATGAAAACTGCTGTACTGGTGGTGGTACCCAGAAGACTGTAGGATGCTGAGGTTTCCCTACAGCCGACTAAATTCAGTCACAATTACTCCACAGATATTTGGGAACTTCTGTGGGCCAGGTACTGTTCTAGCTACAGAGAACTCAGGAATTTTTTTCTTAAAGTCCCACAGAATTTATGCTTAATAGATATATACAGTCTCAGGCAATGATGAGTTTCCTGAGGACACCTGGGAGTAAAGGAGACGGGAGTCCAGTAGATGCTGCCCTCTGACTTTCCGTATGTTCCATATGTAGGGTACACAGAAAGACCTCACTGAGAAGAATGACATTTGAACAAAAACCTGGAAGAATTGAGAGAACCAACCATGTGGCTTTGGGGAGAATGTGTTCTAGGCAGAGGAAGTAAGTGCAAAGGCCCTGAGGCAGAAACATTCTTGGAATGTTTGAGACACAAAGAGGCCAGTGTAGCTGAAGCAGAGTGAATGAGGAATAGGAGGTGAGGGAGGCTGCATCATTCAAGGAACTTTGTAAGGGACTTTGCTGTTATACTCCATGAGATGGAGAACCACTGGAGGGTTGCCTGGAGGGGCGCCATGATCTTCATGGTGTAGCATTTTTTTAGAGGATCGTTCTGGCTGCTCTTTGGAACCGAGTTGAAGCAGAGTTGAAGCAGATTTCAGGTAGGAGGCTATTGCAATAATCCAAGCAAGCCATGGGGGTAGCTTAGTTCGTGGTGTTGGGGGGTAGACGAGGCGTGCAAGGGTGAGATCCTCGGTATCTGTTGAAGGCAGAGCAGACAGACTGGCTGGTAGATGAGACTGTGGAGTGGAAGGGAGGAGTCAGGATGACTCTGAGGTGTTCGGCCTGAGTCACTGGAGGAAGGAGTTGCCATTGACTGAGTGGGAAGAGGCTGCAGGAGGAGCAGGTGTAGCAGGAGAAAGAGTGGGGAAACTCAAGTTCAGTTCCAAGCCTGTTTAGCTGGAGATGCCTCTGAGATACCCAAGTGGGGATGCCAAGGAGGTGACTGGGTATCTAAGATGAGAGTCTGTCTCGGGAGTAGAGAAGTGCGTTTGGCATTTTTCCGGATTGGATGGTAGCAAAGCCACAAGGCTGGTTGAGGTCACAAAGAAAGTGAGTGTAGGTAGGGAGGAGGCAGAGATCAAGGGCTGAAAACGGAGGCACTCCAACTCTTAAAGGTCAAGTTAATGAGAAGGGATCTGCGAAGGAAAGTGAGTAACGTGAGGCTGGTGGGTTCGGAGAACAAGAGGGAGTAGTGAGCCTGGAGTGTGTTCACATCCCTCACGAGGAGGAATGTGCGGAAGGTGCTAGTGTTCTAGAAGGGCTGAGGTTTGGGTGGGTTCTGTCTGAGCAGGAAGCGACCTGCACTCCCGTGCAGAGGGGTGGGGAGACAGCTCAGGTTATTTTTAAGTCGGTCTGACAACGGGCCTGGGAAGATGATCGTTTGGCTAATGAGCCCTTGCTCCCGGGTGAGAAGTGCGCCTGAAATGTGCCCCCTTCGGCTCCATCTCAAAGGCTCTGCTCTGGCTTCTCCTGGGAAGGACGCCAGCCCAAGATGGCTGGCTGATTTCTCCTTCCAGGACTGCATCGTGGAGCGGAGCACTGGCCCTGGCAGCTCCACAGAGGGGGAGGGGAGGACTGAAGAGGGTCCGGGTGGAACCAGCAAGATGGGCCCATAGTCCACCTGTTACTTCTTCTCAGAGTCCTTTCTTGAATCCACAGCTCAAGCAATGTTCTTGTTGTGCTGACTTTAATGTCTGACCTCGGGTTTGCCTAGAAAATAGCAGCTGGTGCTGACTTGGGCATTTCCTGGAACTAACACAGCACTTTGGCTCAGTTTAGTTCAGTAAGTGCACAAGGCACCATTATGCTTCTATCTCCATGTCGAAATGGCTCCGGCCTTCAGCCAGCCGGTTTCAGCTACCTGCTGGGCACTGCCCCACACTCGTCAGAGACCTTGGCTCCTGGTTCAGTGTCTTCCTCTCCACGCTCGTCTCCTTCGGGGTGATTTCAGTGCCAGTGTGAATGAACTATCTAGTGTCCTAACCCTACCATGCCTTACTGTTCTCATCTCCAGGGCCAGTCACCCCCACTCCAGTAAGTTCCCCACACCCAAGGCCATGCCTTAACTGTCCAGCCACCCAGATTGACTCCAACGTGGAAAACATGAACTCAAATATCCCACTTTCTGATATAGTTTGGCTCCTTCTAACACTCTCCTTCCTCTCTTCCCTTCCCACCTGTTCCTTGCTTTTCTACAGTATCTCTGGCTTCTCAGATCGCTTCCTAATCGATCAACGAAAGCCTTGTTTCACCTCCTGTGCTGATCAGCCCAAACTCACAGGTGGCCACAGCATCCCGCCACTTGGCCTCCAGCATATGCATGCTGCAAAACTACCCTCCCGATTCATCTGTCCCCCTTCGCTGCTCTCAGGCCCAGGAGAGCATTGCCCCAGGTCCCCGGAGGAAGGAAACCGGTGGCTGCCCGTCATTCACTCTCCACCTGCCGCCTGCCTCTTGCTGGGTAAGCGGCCAGTCTTCTGGCCAGCATCACTGTAATGGACCCCATCGGCAAGCCAGGGGGGAACGAGGGAAGTCAGAAGAAGACACAGCCTTGACTGGACCACGTAGTTCAGTCTCCCTGGGCCCATGGGTGTGACCTCCCCTGTGTTTCCGCCTCTCCAGCTCTCCTTCCTCCTGCATCCAAACTCCACCTTCCCTGTGTTCGCATCTTATAAGCACCCGTCCCTCGCCGGCTCCTCAGACAGCTTCCTCCCTCGGTTGCCTCCTCTTCCCTATATTGTCACACTTTCCCTCTCTCCTGGTTTCTCTTCCCCTCAGGCGTGTGTACACATGCACGGGCACACATGCACTCAGGAAACCCCGCCCACACGTCCCCAGCTACTATGTCCCCTGCTCTCCTTCCTTCCTCTTTTCACCTCACTCAGGAGTCACCCAAGATTTCCTCCATCACCTCACACTCTACGTCCAATCAACGGGATCTCCATCCAGATAAACCCTCCTTTCACCTCCACCATCACCTGGTCCAAGCCTCCATCATGTCCCACCTAGACCCTCCCAATACCCTCTTCATCGGGTCTCCTTCCTTCCTCATTTGGCCCACTCATTTTTCATACAATGGCCAGAGGATCTTCACAAAGAGAAAATATGATTATAGCAACAGATACCTGCCAGTTCAAACACTCCAATTACACTTAGAATAAACCCAAACTTCCTTTTTCTGTAAGTTCTACATGATCTGGCCCTTGATTCCCATCCACTATCATCTCCTAGTTCACTCCCCCTTCTTCCGAACCCTCCCTTCCCCCCATCACCTCATGATTCACTCCCTCCTACCATTCAGGTATGAG
The DNA here is from genome assembly GCA_003697995.1 of Taxidea taxus jeffersonii. Taxonomy (NCBI): domain Eukaryota; kingdom Metazoa; phylum Chordata; class Mammalia; order Carnivora; family Mustelidae; genus Taxidea; species Taxidea taxus. The sequence goes on along the minus strand of RCUC01113444.1, from coordinate 2,642 downwards.
GTCAAAGTTACCCTCATGACTACGTCCAGAGTCATTCCCCAAGTTTCTCCCTATCAGATTTTTCTCTTCCATTATCTTCAAGGCTTACATCACCACCTGATGCTATCTTGTTCCATTTTTTTGTTTGTGTATATCAACTCCCCCATCTAAGACATAAGCTTGAGAGTAAAGACCTTGCCAGTCTTGTTCACATCTGTGTTCTCTGCTCCTGGCTCGGCACACAGTAAGTACTCAGTAAATCTTTGCTGAATAAAAGAATACTCAACCAAAGTACAGGGTCTCTCTCACTGTGCTCATAAAAGACATTGAATGAACAAATTAATGAGAGTCAACCAAACTCTGGCTAGGCACTGGGCCCACTTTCATAAGTAAGCTATGATTCTTTAGGAGTTTATGGTTTACTGAGAGACAGATACATAAATCAAACTTTTAAACTGAGTAGTCCTAACAGTTATGAGTATGCTGGGGAGTAAGAAATGTCATAATGTTTTCTTTTCCTCTTATTTTTTAAACTAAGTTTTATACCCAATGTGGGGCTTGAACTCATGATCCTGAGATCAAGAGTTGCATGCTCAATTGACAGAGCCAAACAAATACCCCATAATCTTTTATTACTTTAAATAAAATATGATCTGTTCTGGGCCCTCATCCTATGAGGGTGGCAGGAGATTTTATCTCAATCACTACTGAGCCACTCTCCCAGCCTCTAGAGTCATAAGGAGCTCCCAGGAGTCTGAAAGATCTAGGAAGGACCCTTTAATCTTCTGGCCACCCTGGCCACCTCCCATAATGCTCCTGGCTCAAGCCTTCACAGTTCCTTGAAGGGTCAGCTGATTCTTGGCCAACCTTAGACTTGGGGGAAAATTTGGATAGGGTGGTTGAATGGGGTTTTGTGGGAACCAAGTGCTGATCCAAGCTATTCCTAAGACCTCTCCAAACCCCCATACTATTTTCTGCTCAAGGAAATCATTCCAAACCTGCTTTTGGTTTGTGAATTCCATCTCTCTTTACCCAAGCCTTTCCTTTCTTTCCCTCCTCCACTTGAACTGCCCTACAGAATCTCCCTTAGATGGCTTACCTGGCTGCTTCCTGCAGATGGAGAAGATGCTAAAAATGGTCAGTTATCCATGTAAAGCAGAGGTCTTAAATCTCCCTCCACCAACCTACTCCTCTTTCAGAATTCCCTAGCTCAATTAGTAACATCACCCTCCTCTTTGTTACCAAAGATAGGAAAGATGACACATCTGTAATTTCTCCTTTCCCTTTATCTAATCAGCCTCTGAGTCCTGCCAACTCTAATACCTCTACGACTCCTCCCTTCCAGTCTAACCATACCTCTGGTTGAGCTCATTACTTCATATCTACACTTGCAGAAGAACATTCCACTTGATCCATTCTAGTTTCTCCTCAATTCAATCCATCCACCCAATGACCCAAGAGGTAATCCAAAAGAACAAATTTGACCATGGCACTACCATGCTGGCTTGGCTCATGTAGAATGAAACAGACCAAATTTTAGCATGACCTTCAAAGTACTGTGTCATTTAGAGGAACAACTTTATCCTCCACTACATTTCTCCATCCCATACAACCCATACCCTGCTTGACTCGCCTATTAGCCATTCCCCCAACATGCTTTCTATATTCTTCCATTTTTACATTTTCTCTAAAGCTGTTTTTCTTACTCAAAATGTCCTTCGGCCCCCTACCCTTTAATTGCTCCCTTTCCCCAACATTTACCCAATTAAGAGTACTCATTTGTTCAAACTCTAACCCTATTTCCATCTCATCTATGAAGATTTCGGGAAAGGAGTGCAGCAGGGACTGCTGGAGCCAGGCTGGGTATAACTGCCCATTCTCGGTCATTCTTCCGAGCTGTGTAAGCTTGGATAGGTTACAATGCTTCAGGTTCTTCATCTGTAAATCGGGAGGTATATAAAATAGATCACATAATTCATGGCAGAAAGAAAGAAATGGACTACAAATCAGAATTTAGTGGACTGGAACACAAAACACAGCAAAATAATAGAGAAAAATAAATGAAACCAAAAGCTGATTCTTTATAAAGATCAATAAAATTGATAAAACTGATGAGAAAAAAAAAAGAGAGAGGGAGAGAAGACATAAATTAGAAACATTAGGAATGAAAGAAAAGGAAACACCAATCCTACTGGCAAGACTATGCTCTCACCATTTCTATTCAACAATGTACTAAATATCCTAGCCAGTACAGTAATGCAAGAAAAAAGAAATAAAAGGGATACAGATTGGAAAGAGAAGCAAACTTTTTATTTACTCTAAGATATAATTATAAACGTATAAAATCTTAAGGTTACAGGAGGCAAGATCAATATACAAAAATAAATTATATCTCTATATATTAATTGTAGCAAAGAACTGGACATTGAATTTTTAAAAAGTATAATATATAATAGTATCAAAAAGAGAAATATTTAGGGATAAAGGTAACAAAATAGATCAGTATTTTGAAAAGTATACAACACTGCTGAGAAAACTTTCAAAAGATCCAAATAAATGGAGTATGGCTCAGAAGAGTCAGTGTTAATAAGTGGTCAATTCTACTTAAATTAATCTCTAAAGTCAGTGTAATCCCATTCAATAACTCAGCAGACTTTTTTTTT